>MU555182.1:3510103-3560346 GCA_024362625.1 Silurus asotus
TACCAACTCTCTTACATGTGTGTACATGGTTGCCCCATCTGTGCACTGATATTTGTTTTTGCATTACAGGGGGCGCTACAGAGCCCTATTGCCACGCCTATGTTCCAGCCTTCGAACGGTCCTAATGGCAGACGACTTTGACGTCTGTGCCAAATCTCCGGTGTTTTCGAGCATGTTAAGGCACACAAAGTGCATGCCAAATGCTTAAATATGCCTGAAATAAAAGTAAAGTTTGAGGCGTTGCCATGGGAACGGTGTTCAAGATATCAAAAATCCCTTCGCAATTTATCATCTACAATGTCTCGGCATCATGTTGACCACGTTTGGTGTCAATCGCATAAATATCCTGGAAGGAGTATTTAAAAGTTCACCACATGCAACTGTCAAAAAATCCACCTTTTGTGACTGAAACACTTCCTGGCGCCTGTTGGTGGCGCTATGTCCGAGATTCACAATAGGCACATCGATGCGATCGGAATCCTTGGCCGAACATACACATCACGTGTCGTCCGAATAAGACATTTTTTGCTTTAGATACTAAACACTTCCTGTTCTCCGAATTCGCCATAAATTTGTCGCCTCGCCACGGCAGCACCGTTCGAGATATTAAAAATCCCTTTGCAATTTAGCAAGTCCAATGTCTCGGCATCATGTTTGCAACGTTTGGTGTCAATCGCAATTTCCTAGGAGGAGTATTTAAAAGTTCACCGCATGCGCTTATAAAATAAACCAAAATGGCTGACTTCCTGTTGGGCGTAGCTCATAGTTTAGAGGGCGAAAATTGTTCGGCTCAATGAGATCTATATGTGTACCAACTCTCGTACATGTGCGAACATAATTGCCCGATCTGTGCACAAATGTTTGTTTTTTAATTACAGGGGGCGCTACAGAGCCCCCCTGCCACGCCTGTATACCAGCCTTTGTCCGGCTCTAGTGACAAAGGACTCTGACATGTGTGCCAAATTTCAAGAGTTTTCGAGTATGTTAAGGGACCTCTAATGACCAATGTGTGTAAAAAATAAAAATAAAATAAATAAATATAGCTGCAAGCAGCGATGGCGGGCCCTCGCACATTTGTGTATCGCTATACGGTGCCTCCCAGAAAACAATGCATGGTGTGCAAGTGCATCAAGTTGGTAAATATCAGTGGACTATTTCATGTTGTTACTGACCCATTTGGGGACTGTAGGTAAAAGAAACCCCACATTTTAGACAAACGGGGGCGCTAGTGGGCCACTTAAGAGACACACCCTTGTCCGACCTTTTTGTCCACACTTATGATGTATGTGACTTCAAATTTCATCAAATCAGCGTCAAATTTCTAAGCACGCCAAAAGCCTTAAATATGCCTGAAATAAAAGTAAAGTTTGACGCGTTGCCATGGGAACAGCGTTCGAGATATCAAAAATCACTTTGCAATTTATCATCTACAATGTCTCGGCATCATGTTGATTACGTTTGGTGTCAATCGCAAGAATATCCTAGGAGGAGTATTTAAAAGTTCACTGCATGCACTTATAAAACAACCCAATAGGTTTGATTGTGAAAGTTGTTCGGGTCTATGAGATCTATATGCATACCAACTCTTGTACATGTGCGTACATGTTTGCCCAATTTGTGCACCGATCATTTTTTTTGCATTACAGGGGGCGCTACAGAGCCCTACTGCCACGTCTGTGCCAAATCACCGGTGTTTTTGAGCATGTTAAGGCACTCAAAGTGCATGCCAAGTGCTTAATTACGCCTGAAAATGAAAGTAAAGTTTGACGCGTTGCTATGGGAACAGCGTTTGATATATCAAAAATTCCTCCTCAATTTATTATCTACAATGTCTCGGCATCATGTTGACCACTTTTGGTGTCAATCGCATAAATACCCTGGGAGGAGTATTTAAAAGTTCACCACATGCAACTGTCAAAAAATCCACCTTTTGTGACTGAAACACTTCCTGGCGCCTGTTGGTGGCGCTATGTCCGAGATTCACAATAGGCACATCGATGCGATCGGAATCCTTGGCCGAACATACACACTGCTTGTCATCCGAATAAGACATTTTTTGCTTTAGATATTAGACACTTCCTGTTTCTCTGAATTCGCCATAAATTTGTCGCCTCGCCATGGCAGCACCGTTCGAGATATCAAAAATCCCTTTACAATTTAGCAAGTGCAATGTCTCGGTATCATGTTCATCACTTCTGATGTCAATCGCATGAATTCCCTAGGAGGAGTATTTAAAAGTTCACCACATGCACTTTTGAAACCTTCCAAAATGGCCAATTTCCTGTTGGGTGGAGCTAATAGGTTTGATTGTGAAAGTTGTTCGGGTCGATGAGATCTATATGCCTACCAACTCTCGTTCATGTGCGTACATGTTTGCCTGATCTGTGCACCAATATTTGTTTATACATTACAGGGGGCGCTACAGAGCCCTATTGCCACGCCTATGTTCCAGCCTTTGACCAGTCCTAATGGCAGACGATTTTGACGTCTGTGCCAAATCTCCGGTGTTTTCGAGCATGTTAAGGCACACAAAGTGCATGCCAAATGCTTAAATATGCCTGAAATAAAAGTAAAGTTTGACGCATTGCCATGGGAACGGTGTTCGAGATATCAAAAATCTCTTCCCAATTTATTATCTACAATGTCTCAGCATCATGTTGACCACATTTGGTGTCAATCGCATGAATATCCTAGGAGGAGTATTTAAAGGTTCACCACACGCAACTGTCAAAAAATCCACCTTTTGTGACTGACACACTTCCTGGCGCCTGTTGGTGGCGCTATGTCCGAGATTCACGATAGGCGCATCGATGCGATCGGGATCCTTGGCCGAACATACACACCACTTGTCGTCCGAATAAGACATTTTTTGCTTTAGATATTAAACACTTTCTGTTCTCCGAATTCGCCATAAATTTGTCGCCTCGCCACGGCAGCACCGTTCGAGATATCAAAAATCCCTTCGCAATTTAGCAAGTCCAATGTCTCGGCATCATGTTCGCCACGTTTGGTGTCAATCGCATGAATTTCCTAGGAGGAGTATTTAAAAGTTCACCGCATGCACTCATAAAACAAACCAAAATGGCTGACTTCCTGTTGGGCGTAGCTCATAGTTTAGAGGGCGAAAGTTGTTCGGGTCGATGAGATCTATATGTGTACCAACTCTCGTACTTGTGCGAACATAATTGCCCGATCTGTGCATGAATGTTTGTTTTTTAATTACAGGGGCCGCTACAGAGCCCCCCTGCCACGCCTGTATACCAGCCTTTGTCCGGCTCTACTGACAAAGGACTCTGACGTGTGTGCCAAATTTCAAGAGTTTTTGAGTATGTTAAGGGACCTCTAATGACCAATGCGTGTAAAAAAAAAAATTAAAAATTCTAAGGAAAACAATAGGGCTTCGCACCTCTGGTGCAGGCCATTCTGGGCTGCTCCTCGGTGCTCGGGCCCTAAAAATGACAATTTTAGCTACTGGACTCATATGGGGACAGATAAACATACAAAATTCATCAACCTTTTGGCCTTACAAAACTTAACTGGCCTGAAGCGGAGTACAATTTTAACCCTAACATTAGATAACACCCATCCAAAATGCATTTTAACAACTATACAACACATGGATGATGGACAACAATCTATGTAATCAAGTAATTTTTTAGTGTCTGTACCTTGGTTGAAAGTTTAAGTGGATTCAGCTCCAGGAAAAGTTTTTGGAAGACCTCCAAAGTATATTTAATGTTCTTGGGGTATCGCAGGTCCAAGGCATATGTCAATCCCATAAAATAGCAGCAGGCTCTGCTAAGATCACTGAGTACAGAGCACAGAGCACAGAGCACCCTCAATCACAATGCCTACATTGGTGACTGACCCATCTTTCTGAAGCAGGTAAATCTTCAGCACTTCCTTTGCTAATTCATCTTGAACACAAATAGGTTGATCAGCAACATCCTGAAGACACAAATATAAAGAATAACAGGTTAGAGCTAATATTCATGGCAATTACAAAGGAATGTAAATGTACACACAAACGTGACTGACTGATAAAACATTACAGTTAAAAAACATCTTGCTGAAATCTTCATAATTTCTTTGAGTCATAAGAATGACAGACTATTAATTGATTTAAAATGCGAGTGCTTTACAACTTTTGAACTTTGCACTTATACAGAGACACCAGCCGCTATGTGCGCACTCCGCTCCACTGCGCGTCTCACACGGCAGGCTCACGAGGGAGAGAGAGAGTGAGTTTGAGCTTGTCATCAATGCACCAAGTCATCAATGCATTTTCCACCAAGTCAATGCACCAAGTCATCAATGCTTGTCATCAATGCACCAAGTCATCAATGCATTTTCCTGAGACATTATAGATGCTTTCAAGTTTCAACAGTAAAGATCCAATATTTTTCACAATTTCACTTGAAGTGTTACTTTCACAACTTAACTCTTCAATGGTATCTGAGTCCACATGGCTATAGGATTCTAATATTGGAGAGTTCATTTCATTCAGAGTAAAAACTGGACTGTTTGCATTTACATCAATCTGAAAATCATTCAAGGAACAGAATTTGTGAACTCTACATTTGTGTGTGGCATAAGTCCCATAGATATTTGTCTTGAAGTCACATCCTTTAAAAACACATTCAATAGTTTCATGACTTTTCAGGTGAAAATTAAGATGTTGAAAATAGTCTTTTGTGTTAAGATAAAACGAGTCACAAATTGTACATTTGAGAGATTGCACAACTTCAGTTTCTTTAATGTCCTGTGAATTGTGAGATCTACGCAAGTGTGTACGCAGACCACTCAAAGTCTTAAAGGAGCAAGGACAGTTTAAATATATGCAGGGTACTGAATATCCACGACCAAAAGTACCATGATTCACTTGATAATGCTTGCGTAGTGCACCTCTAGATGAAGCCTCAAAAGTGCAGATCTTACATTGCCATCCCATAAGCCGCCAACTAAAAAAGGAATGAAAAACACTAACCATAGAGATAATAAGCTAATGTAATGCTACTAATTGACCCTTGTCACATAGGGAGAATGGAAACTACAAACAAAAACCTTCCATTAGCTCTTAAAAAAAAAATTTGTTAGACACCAAGCAAAGCAGAAATAAGATTATATAATTACATTAAAGTAATAAGCCCCAGCGTGAAGCAGAGTGGTCGTTACAGCGTGGGTGTGCATTATTTTTGAATAATTGGATGAACCAGTTCAATTATTCCATTTATACCATGGTTACCACAAAATAAGAAAATAAAACACCAAAACAATTTAAGACATTTGGTGGGTTTGGTCCTTAAAATACTACTGTACTATATTATAATACTATATTTTTCACAAATCTAAATTAAAGCCTCCGTTGCTAATTGCAAAACATAATTTTACAGCAAAAGTGTGAGCAAGCAAGTACGAGAAAGAGAGTGAGCGGTAAAGAGAGACTGTAGCACCCGTGCACGTTGCTTTTGATATATATATTTTATTTGATATAAAATGCACCTGTATTTGAGCTTGGCATAGTGATATGGAACTGTCACTACGCAAATAACTACTTTATAGATGTGCGGTTATTAAGAAGGAATGCACACAGGTGGACTTTTTTCACCAATCAGAATTAAGCATGCAACAACCCTGTGGTATAATCTGTTACATGACTATTTATGCAATGAACTTAACCTCTGTAGTACCAGTAATTTCTATAGTAAAATTTCTATTAACTGAAAAGAATGGGGTTGTGTTTAAGAGTTTAGCAGTCTGTATGAATGGAATTTTAGCAAATGTTAATTGTTTAAAAGAATGAAAAAAATTAGTTAATTTTAAGTATTATTTTCTCTTGTATCTTGAGGATTGTTCTTTATTTAAAAATTTTTATCTTTATCCGATTACTCGATAAATCGATGGAGAAATCAGTAGAATACTCGATTACTAAACTAATAGTTAGCTGCAGCCCTAGCCCTTATTATTAGGAACCGGCTTTACTGATGAGGTGCATGTGATAATTGCATGGGCTTTATCGTGCAGCCCTAAAATGTAGGCTGATGTAAAATAAAGTCAAGTTTAAAAAGACGCGCTGCAAACACAACCAGTGTCAAGCACAATGGCATATGCAACAAACGCTCTCTCGACGCCGCACTCACTCGTGCTCAAGTCAAGTCAAGTAAAGTCAAGAAGCTTTTATTGTCATTTTAACCATATATAGCAGATGCAGTACACAGTGAAATGTAACAACGTTTTTTTCCTGAACCCAGGTGCTACATAAAGCACCATAAAACAACAGTCACAGAACAGCAGAACACAGGGCCAGGAACTAAGATCCTTGCTACATAAAGTGCATGTGTGCAACTGGTGCAAACAGTGCAAGAGACAACACAGGACAGTGCAAGACAACACAGGACAGTGCAAAACAACACAGGACAATACACAAAATATAAAAATAAAAAACAGCAGTAGCTCCGCCAGTAAAACCTGTCGTGACAGGATAAGGTGCACAGTAGCAGAAATGTAAACAAATATAAACAGAATTTTGCAATTCTATAATAGTGTGAAAAATATTGTAAGACATTTTGATTGATCCTGACCAAAAGGGCGGCCCCGAGAACACAGCATGGATGCCCGAGAGAGCAGGGTGTGGGCCAAAGCAACAAGTACATCAAAAGGACTCTTTATGACACAAAACACGTTTCCTCCAGGACTCACGGCAGGGGGCCAACACCCCTCTCGAGATCCAGGACGTTATCTGGAATACGGTAGGCTCCCCGGAGCCACCCTTGGCCATCAAACACCACATCTACATATAAATGGTAGATCTGCAGACAAATGTCTGACCCCTCTACCCCTCCTTTTCCCGTTACATCCTGAACACAGGACATTCTACAACACACCAGATGATTATGTGTAAGAAAGGTCATATCACATGTAAATAACAACAGAAAATGTTCATGTTTCATTTCTTTACAAAGGTTTATCGCGACTGGTACACAGGTCCAATTCCCATAGCAATAGAACAAATAATAAAAAAGGGTTTTAATGAAATTAAAGAAAACATACCTCTATACAAGGGGCGTACCCCACTACAGATGTATACAGGCGAGGTGCCTCCCACAGGTCTGTAAGAACCAATCAATGCAAACTTCCATTGCTAAATAATGCCCACAAAATGCTTACTCTATCTGGGTATTTAAGGAGAACTGACCAACAATTCAGGGAATCTGTAAACAGATCTCCCACACGATTACTGTGTGTCGTCTTGTACCAGGTATGAAAGGTTTTATATTTCTTGTTTAAATGTAAATACTATTGGTTTGTATTTATGTTATATTTTAATTGAACTATAAATTGGCGTTGAATTGTGATTTTCTTACCTGGTTAATAAATTGTTATGTTTGATTTTATTCTGTGTTGCTCGGTAAATGTTGACACTGCAAGTAATAACGTTGCATCCGCAGTTACCGTAAGGACTGAATATCAGGCTAGAATCGGCCTAAATCCCAGTTAGATAGTGAATGATACATCAGCTGAGAGTTTTAGTGATACGACTAGCACTTGGCGTTAGTTTAAGTGTACTTAGAAGCGTGGAGGCTAACAATATGTATTTCCGTTTAGAGTAACATTACTGATCACTCTAAATAGGGTCAGCCTCAACCACTGATTATTTCAATATTATTCTATTCATTATCTGTGGTTAGAAATAATTGTTGTAATAATTAAGTGTCACCTCTAAGGGGACTAAATAAAGTATGTTTAAAGTTGAGCACGCAGAAAGCGGCCGCTTAAGCATATAGTCCAACCTCTGGCAGCGACCAATACTGATTCGCTTATGACCGTAAACCAGTATATTAATTATGAGGCCTATACTAGGATTTTGTGCGACTGTGTGAACCGAATGAACGAGTGTAATGCCAGAGCTTAATCAGAATAACTAGACAAACATCCATCAAAATTATACTATTAGTAAAATAACAACCTATGCAAATATTTATTGTTTTATCTAAATGGAGTCAGATAAGAGGTCAATAATAAAAAATGAAGTAATACATTAATCCAAATCTTATTATCTAATGTGAAAGGAAAGATTAGAACGCGCGAGAATCCTTCGCCACGCCTCTGGAAACCGACGTTGGACCAGTGGGTGGTTCCCCGCCTTACAAAGTTATACTTGGTTTTTGTCTTTTGTCTTGTCTTGTGTTGTCTGTCCGCACTCTGTCTGTCTGTACTGTTCTTTTGTTTGCACTGCTTGCACCAGGCTGCACTCGATGCACTTTATGTTGTTTTGTTGTTTAGTGTAGCACCAGGGTTCTGGAGGAACGTTGTTTCGTTTTTACTGTGTACTGTGTACCACTGTGTATAGTAAAAATGACAATAAAAGCCACTTGACTTGACTTGACTTGACTTGACTCCCGAACACTGATTGGAAGGTGGTTCCATAACTGTGGTTTATAAGAGAAACATCTGCCCCCTGCTGGAGTCTTCATTATTTGAGGTACCAACAAATAGCCTGCACCTTTTTATCTAAGTAGGCGTGGAGGATCATCCTGGTACAGAAGTTCACTCAGATACTGCAGCGTGAGAGCGTTAAGTGCTTTATACGTCAGTAGTAGTATTTTATAATCAGTGTGAGATGGAATTGGGAGCAGTGTAGATGATTAAAACAGGGCTGATGTGATCATATTTTCTAGATCTAGTGAGGACTCTTGCTGCTGCATTCTGAACTAACTGAAGCTTATTTCTGCACGAACTCCAACACCCAGACAGTAAAGCGTTACAGTAGTCTAATCTAGATGTTACAAAAACATCTACTAGTTTTTCTGCATCCTGTAACGACATCATATTTCTAATTTTAGCAATATTTCTAAGGTGAAAGAAGGAGATCCTGGTGATATTATTCACGTGAGACTCAAAGGAAAGATTTGGGTCAATAATCACACCGAGGTCTTTGACTGCTGTACACACTGAAACAGAAACACCATCCAGAGATGCTACAGAATCAGAAAGTTTACTTCTAGCTGCATGTGGTCCTAGTAAAAGTACTTCCGTCTTATCTGAGTTGAACAGAAGAAAGAGTAATTATGAAAATATGAATTTGAATATTCAAAAGGCAATAAGTGAATGGAAAATTAAAGATTGACATGAAAAATCCTGTTTAAAGAAATAGATGTCTTTTTCCCACAAAAAAGTACCATTATTAGAAAAATATAAATATTTATACTTATAAGCAAAATCTTATTAAAAAACCTTTAAAATATGAATAAGAAATTAAAAAGTTGTATAATATATATATCTCTATAGAGTGTGGAGAACTCACCATTTACATCCACAAACTGATAGCGATCAGTCAAATAAGACCTGAACCAAGAGAGAGCTGTTCCCTTTATTCCTACAATGTTCTCAAGTCTAGCAAGCAGTATATTGTGATCAATGGTGTTAAAAGCTGCACTACGGTCGAGCAAAACAAGTAAGGAGACAAAAACCTGATCAGAGGCCAATAACAGGTCATTTACCACCTTAACTAGCGCCGTCTCTGTGCTATGATGAGGCCAAAATCCTGACTGATACATTTCAAAAATGTTATTCATAAGTAGGTGTGAGCATAACTTCTGTGCTACAACCTTCTCTAAAATTTTGGATATAAAGGGGAGATTTGATATCGGTCTGTAGTTGGACAACTGACATGGGTCAAGGTCAGGTTTCTTAATAAGGGGGTGATAACTGCCAGTTTGAAGGATTTAAGTACATAACCATTGCTAATGGAAGAGTTAATTATTTTTAAAACAGGTTTAATTACCTCTGGAGTTATCTGTTTAAAGAAACTTGTAGGCAAGGGATCGAGAATGCAGGTTGATGGTTTTGATGAGGAGATTAATGAGATTAAGTCATTCTCATGAATAGGAGTGAAGCTTTGTAGTTGATTGTCTGTTATAATTACACTGCTGTTTACAGGGTAACTTGTAAAATATTTTGGATTTGTGTTAACCGCCTGGATTTCTTGCCTGATGTTTTCAATTTAATTATTAAAAAAGTTAATGAAATCATTACTACCTAATGATGGTGTGCATGTTAGTGCAGTGCTTTTATTCCCTGTTAATTTCGCTACCGTGCTGAATAAAAATCTAGGATTATGCTTGTTATTTTCTATGAGGGTGGAGAAATATGCTTCGATGCTATTTGAAATACTGTTCATTTTGTTTGACGCCATTTACGTTCTAATTTTCGAGTGGTCTGTTTTAAGGTGCGCGTATGATCAGTATACCACTGTGCTAATTTCTTCTCCCTGATCATTTTGGTCTTAAGGGGAGCTACATCATCTAGAGTGTAACATAACGTTGTTTCTAGATGCTCAGTGGCCCAGTCAAGCTCTGCGGGGTCTGACAGAGATCTATCTAATATCGTAATTTCGGGGAGATTATTAATAAAACGCGGTGCTGTAGCTGACGTGAAAGTACGCTTAACACGGTAGCGTGGTGAGGTAGAAATGCAATGGACTTAGGCAAATTTTAAACGAGATTAGATAATGGTTGAAATAGCTTCAGACTGTGGAATTATGACTAAGTTTTTTATTTTTAATCCAAATGTTAACAACAAATCGAGAGTGTGTCCACCACTATGAGCGAGTCCTGTAACATTCTGATTAATTCCAACTGAATCTAGAATGGACACAACTGCTGCTCTTAAGGAGTCTTCCTGATTATCAAAATGAATATTAAAGTCACCAACAATTAATGCTTTGTCTAAAGAAGTTCTTACTTCTTAGTACTGTTCTTACTCTTTTACTGTGTAATAATACTACCTGTGTGCAATATTACCTGCAATAAGTGCAATATTACCTGCAATACGTGCAATACCACCTGTGTAAAATACTTTCTGCAATACGTACATTTTCCTTATTTGTATTTAAACATTGTGTTGTGTATTGTGGAAATATAAATTTTTATACTCAAGAAAATAAAACTATTACATAAGAATATATTATGAATAAATTAATTTTTTATTTTCATAAGAATAATGTTCTGGAAAAAAAATGTCAAATGGTGTAATAGTTCAAGTAAAATACTGCCATAAAAATTATTTTGACAAAAAATTACTATTTTCATAAAATAGTTATAATAAAAATATTAATTTTCTTATTGCGAACCTACATTTCAGGAAAAAAAATTTAAATGTTTAAAATGTTAATGAAACAAAGTTATTATAAAATATTGAATTTTCATACTCAAGCAATATTTAATTTTAAAAAATGAGTCTTTCATAAAAACGTTTTGAATATATGAATTGTTATTTTCATATGCAAAATAACAAAAATACATAACATAAACAAAAAGCTAAATGTGTTACATGCCAAATCATGATTTGTCAGAAATGACCTTTTTCACCAAAAACATATCTATTAGGGAAATATGAATTTTTGTATTCATAAGCACAATTTCATTTAAATCTGTAAAAAAGTGGAATAAAACAAATCAATGACAAATCAAGTTTTATCTAAAATATGATTTGTTTACTTAAAAAAAAAATTAATCATAACTTCATAAAAAATATTTTACTTGTATAATTTTATAGGATCAATGATAATGAATATAGATGTTTTTATATTAATTCACGTAATTTAATAAATAACTGTTAAAATGTAGTAAAAGAAAACTGAAAAGTGACATGACAAATCACATCAATTATCAACAAATCAATTATATTAGAAAATATATGACTTTTTAAATGTAATAGTTTCAATATATTCATAATCATAATTTAATGAACAACCGTTTAAAAATGGCAATACGTGAACAAAAAAAAAAGTGACTACAAAACATTTTGAGAAAATGAAGACTTTACAAAAAAGAGATATTCTGAAAATATTTAATGTTATATTCATAAGCACAATTGTATTACAAATGTATTTAATCAGCCATTGTGAACAAAAAACCCTACAAATTGACGAGATCATGTTTTGACCAAAAGTTGACTTTTTCCCGAAAAAGTATAATAGTGCAAATTTTCATGCTCATAAGTAAAACTGTTTTAAAAACCGAACAAAATAAGTGAACAAAAAATGTACATGACAAAGGTTTTTTTTTTTTTTTTTTACGTTTTTTTTTTAATTAACATGCCAAAAGTAAAAAAAAAAAAAAAGATTTATTTTTATGAAAATAAAGTATTTAATATGACGATATGAATTTTTAAGCTTAATTTTATTTAGGAACTGTTAAAATTGCAAAAAGTGAATGATGGTGGCAACAGATTTGTTTTGAGAAAAATTTTTTTTAAAGGTTAAAGTTACTGTGAAAAAGAGACCTATTTTCATTAAAAAGAAATGTCAAATGGTACAATAAATTAATGAAAATACAATGAAATATCACTATTTAACAAAAATTGTTAATAAAAGTACGATAGTTATTATAAAAAATACAAATTTTCCTATTAAAAAGCAACATTTAAGAAAAAAAAAATTGCAAAAAAAGACATTACATGACAAAAAAGGTTTTGACAAAAATATGAGTTTTATCATAAAAATATATTATAAATATAGGAATTTTTATTTCAATAAGCAAACTTTCATTAAAAAAATTACAAAGTACAATACGTACATGAAAAACTAAAAAATGTTACATGACCAATAAACATAAACTAAATATATTACATGCCAAATCGTGTTTTGACAGAAATAAGACTTTTTCCATATTTTTTTCATATTTTTAATCAATTGGGAAAATATGATTTATCAAATTCATGAGCATAATTTCATTAAAAACCATTAAAATGTGGAATAAGGAAAAAAAGATCAGGTTGATTGATGAACAACTGAAGAAAAAAAAGAAGAATTGAGGAGAAATCATGTTTTGAAAAATTGATGGCTTTATACTCATAAAACGTAGGATAGTTATTATGAAAATATAAACTCATACTCATAAGCATATCACGTTTCGAAAAAATTTATTATTGTTATGAAAATATGAATTTTGTATTCTGAAGGTACATTTCAGAAAAAAAACATTAAAAAGTGCAAAACTTCAGGTGACATTGCAAATAAACACGTGACATGGCAAAAAATATTTTGACAACAATATGAGTTCATAAAAGTATATTATAAATATATATGATTTTTTATTTTTATGAGCAAAGTTTCATAAAAAAAATTACAAAGTTAAACGAAAAACTACAAAGTTTAAAAATTACAAAAAAATTACAAAAAAATTACAAAAAAATTACAAAAAAATTACAAAAAAATTACACAAAATGACAAAAAAAATACAAACAAATTACAAAAGAAATTACAAAGCTTAAACGAAAAAACTAAAAATGGTACATGCCAAATCATGTTTTGACAGAAATATGACTTTTTAAAAATATTTTTTTCATATTTTTTCATCTATTAGGAAAATATATTTTTTATAGTAATAATAACCATTACAAAGTGAATAAAAAACTAAAAATTGACATGAGAAATCATGTTTTTAAGAAATAGATGTATTTTTTTAATGTAAGTAGGACTGTTAGCATGAAAATATAAATGTTCATACTTTTAAGCAAAATGTTATTAAAAAGTGATAAAAAAAAAGAAAAAGGGATCTTAAAAAGTTGACGACAAATCAAGTTTTGACAAGAAATGTGCTCTTTTCATAAAAATATAATAGTTAATATGAATCATAAAGCATAATTTAATAAATAGTGAAAATATTTTCATATTTAAAATCATAATTTCATGGCAAAATGTAAAAAAGGATGAAACGTAAGTGAACTCAAATTCTGACATGAAATATCACGTTTCGACTAAATTAACTTTTTTTTAATGATTTCATTAAAAAGTATACATTTTCATATTCAGAAGCAACATTTTAGAAAAAAAATGCTAAAAAGATAACATGACAAAGTTTTGACAAAAATATGTTCTTTAATAAAAATATATTATTAATATATAAATTTTCTTATGGAAATAATTATTCATAAATTAATAATATATATTCATATATTATTAATATATGAATTTTTATTAACATAAGAAAATTTCAATGATAAAGTACATGAAAAACTAAAATGTTACATGCCAAATCATATTTCGACATAATTATAATTTTTTTTCATAATTCTTTTACCTTTTTTTATCTAATGGGATTTCTCATATTCATAAGCATAAGTTCATTATTTTTTATTTTTTTTTAAGTGGAATAAGGGAAAAAACATGCCATTAAAGATCAAGTTTTGTAAAGGATTTAAAGTTTTTTAATAAAAATATAATAGTTCATATGAAAATATAAATTTTTAAACATAATTTCATTGAAAAACTGTTAAAATTTCAAAATGTAAATGATGATGGTAACAACAAATTTGTTTTGAGATAAATTACGTTTTATTTATACAAGATATCATAGTTATGAAAATATTAAAATATTCATAAGCATAAATCTTTTATATTTTACTGGGAAAATATGAATTTTTATATTGATAACCATAATTCAATTAGAATCCGTTAAAAAGTGGAATAAGGAAAAATAACGACTTAAAATATCAAGTTTGTTAAAAACATGACTTTGTATGAATCTTGTTTTGACTGAGTTTTTTCATACAAAAATAATAGTTTGGCCAAGCCGTGTGTGGGCTGTAATAAATGAGCTTCCTAGGAGCTGATTATGCGATCCGGCTCTTGCGCTCTCAGCCTCGCAGGACGAAAGGAAAACGGTTTTTCGAACCATGTTATATTTGCACATATCGCATGCACTTGACCACAATGTTTTTACATACGTTTTTGCATACGTTTATGATGAGATAGGACCTAATAAATCATGTTTTGCCTAACATAGCACTTTTTTCGTAAAAAATTTAAAATTATAATGAAAATATAAATTTTCATATTCATGATCATTATTTTATGAAAAACTGTAAAAAGTGAACATATCAGTTGTAGAAAGTCATAATTCATCAAAAACTTATCAACACCACATGTTTGGCCACTATGTGTGTGCTGTAATGAATGAGCTTCCTATGAGCTGAATATAAGATTCTGCAAGTCTCAGCCTCGGACATACTAATTCATACTAAATATTTTGACAAAAATAGCACTTTTTTAGTAAAAATATGATAATTATGAAAATCTTGAAAATTCAATTTAAAGAATACCCGTGTTTAACGGCAATAAATAAACGAAACAACTAAAAAGTAAGATGGCAAATCCTGTTTTGTCCGTAAGATCACTTTTTTCAGAAAAGTATGATAGTTATTTTGAAAATATGACTTTTGATATAATTAGCATAATTTCATGTATGACTGTTAAACGGTGCAATAAATGAATGAAAGACGAAATGGTGGCATGACAAATAATGTTCTGACAGGACTATGACTTTTAACATCAACAATTAATTGTTATTATAAAACATTACATTTTTATATTAATATGCATAATTTACTTGAAACCGTTAAAAAGTAGACAAATTTTGACAAAAATTTGACTTTGATCTTAAATATATGATAGTCATTATGTAAATATAAATTTTCTTTTTCATAATCATGATTCCATAAAAAACTGGTATAATATGGGAATGACAAACAAAAAATTCACATTACAAATTATGTTTTAACAAAAACATGAAATTTTTTAATAAACAATATGATAGCTATTAAAAAATGGTTATAATAATTAGCATAATTGTTCATAATCATAATTTAATGAAAATCCATAAAAGGTTCAATATACAAAGGAAAAAGGAAAAGTTCAGAAGATAATTCATGTTTTGAAAAGATATATAATGTTTTTTATTTAAAAAATATGATAGTTGTTATTAAGATATTCTTCGTCTTCTACTTTCGGCTGCTTCGTCTCCATACCACCCGGTCCTCTACATCTGCCTCTTTCACACCAACTACCTGCATGTCTTCCCTCACCACATCCATGAACCTCCTCCTAGTCCTTCCTCTTTTCCTCCTTTCTGGTGGCTCCATCCTCAGCATTCTTCTACGAGTATAACTCATGTCCCTCCTTTGCACATGTCCAAACCATCTCAGTCTCCCCTCCCCCACCTTGTCACCAAAACATCCTACATAGGCTGTTCCTCTAATAAACTCATTTCTAAACTTGTCTTCTTGCAGATACCCTACTATCACAAATCACTCCTGTCACTCTTTTCCACCCACTCCACCCTGCCTGCACTCTTTTCTTTACTTCCCCAACACACTCTCCATTACTTTGCACTGTTGACCACCAGGTACCTGAACACCTCCACCTTCTCCACCTCTTCTCCCTGTAACTGCACCACTCCACTGCCCTCCCTCTCATTTATGCACATTTACTCTGTCTTAATCCTACTGACTTTCATTTCCCTTCTCTAAAGCATGGACCTCCACCTCTCCAGGCTCTTCTCAACCTGCTCACTACTCTCACCACAAATCACAATATCATCCACAAACATCATAGTCCAGGGAGACTCCTGTCTGACCTCGTCCGTCAACCTGTCCATCACCACTGCAAACAGGAAAGGGCTCAGGGCCGATCCTTGATGCAATCCAACCTTTACCCTGAACCAGTCTGTCGTTCCTACTGCACACTTCAATGCTGTCACACTGTCCTCATACATGTCCTGCACCACCCTCACATACTTCTCTGACACACCTGACTTCCTCATACAATACGACAACTCCTCTCTTGGCACTCTGTCGTATGCTTTCTCTAAATCAACAAATACACAATGCAATTCCCTTTGTCCTTCTTTATACTTCTCCATCAACATTCTCAAAGCAAATGATGCATCTGTGGTGTTCTTCCTTGGCATCAAACCATACTGTTGCTCACAGATGGTCACCTCTTCTCTCATCCTCTTTCTACTCTTTCCCCTAACTTCATGGCACCAGGTAGCCCGCAAGGACCACATGAGTAGTTAAAGGATGCTAATGAATATGAAGTCATATTTTTCACAATTGTTTTTTAAAAACTTGATCTGTCCTATCACATTTCTTTATTAAACTATTTCACTTTGTTTAACAGTTTTTCATTAAATTATTCCTTTGTATATAACATTTTTTTTTTTTCAGCTTTTCATGAAATTTCCTTTGGATAAACAAATTCCTATTTTACCAGTTTATTTCATAAAATTATTATTTTTACCAAACATGGTTATCATTAAACATTTTTTCGTTCACTTATTGCACTTCTCTCAATGGTTTTCCATTAATCTTCAGTTTATTGCATGCAACAGTCAAGTATATATATAAGAAGACATACTAGCCAGAGATGTGGTAGATAAAGACTCCCTGTATTCCTTATGTACTAACATCATAAATATTTTATAGACACTAAACAGACAAAGTAATGTGTGTGAACCAGTGTGAGAAATGTGTGAGTGTTGTGTTTGTAATCTTGCATACCAGTGTAGATTTATTCATTGCTAGCGTCTCCAAGCATTTTTTGTACGTCGCTCTGGATAAGGGCGTCTGCTGCAAATGTAAATGTAAATGAGAACCATCTTAACACTAACAATAGCCACTTTAAATCGTTTATGATTTAGCATCACAAACCAATAAAATAGGATATTCTTTCCTGGGAACAGGATTGGTGATATAAAATGCAAATGAAAAGATAAAGACAAAACAAAAACAACAAATTTCATTTCATTGCATCCCTACATGCACATAATCCTTCATCATTACCACTCTAATCGAACCCTTTATGGCCTGTCTTACCATCGCCATCAAACATGGCAACATACAAAGTACAATTCCAACAATCAATACAAGAATCAATCCTATAACAAACACTCGTGAATCAATTCTTAATCATCTCAAAAAACTTTGTTGGCAGTTATTTCATCTTCTCCAAGAGATCATGAGACACTTGTTACTCAGTGCTTGTTCAATATGTCTATAAGCAGTATTATCAGGTATACTGTCAGAACTCAGACCCTGTGCCTGAGCGGATGTTGGTCACGTTTGGTTCTGACCTGTGCTCGTGTTCTCTGCGTTGTGTCATGGAATGACGAGTCTTTACAATTTTGTTGCAGCAGTACTGGAGAGTTTATTGTCACCAACAATCAAACAGTGTAAAACTTTTTTGCAAGTAATCCCGGGAGAGCACAGGTAACAGCTTACCTCTCCTCAGTATGCTCTTGGCTTCAGGAGGGTGAGGACTGAAAGAAGAATAAGATGGTGGAAACTGAAGGAGGAAGAGTATAGTGTGAGTTTCAGGGAAGAGGTCAATCAGGGGCTCAGTGGTGGTGAAGCGGAAATGGATGATTGGGTAACAACTGCAGGAGTGATGAGGATAGCAGCTTGAAAGGTACTTGGAGTGACATCTTGAAATAGAAAGGAAGACAAAGAGACGTGGTGGGGGAATGAGGAAGTGCAGGAGAGCATAGGGAGAAAGAGGTTGGCAAAACAGAAGTGGGATCGACAGAGTGATGAAAAAAGTAGGCAGGAGTACAAGGAGATGCGGCAGCAGGTAAAGAGGGATGTGGCAAAAGCCACGGAAAAGGCATATAAAGAGCTCTATGAGAGGTTGGACACTAAGAGAGGAGAAAAGGATTGGCCAGGCAGAGGGACCGAGCCGGGAAGGATGCACTGCAAGTTAGAGCAATAAAGGATGAAGATGGAAATGTGTTGACTAGTGAGGAGAGTGTTGTGAGAAGGTGAAGGGAGTATTTTGAGCAGGTGATGAATAAGGAAAATCAAAGAGAGAGAAGGTTGGATGATGTGGAGTTGGTAAAGCAGGATGTGGATAGGATTAGAAAGGAGCAGCGATTAAGAGGATGAAGAGTGAAAAGTCGGTTGGACCAGATGACATACCTGTAGAAGCATGGAGATGTTTAGGAGAGATGGAAGTGGAGTTTTTAACCAGATTGTTTAACACGATTCTGGAAGGTGGAAGGCTGCCCTGAGGAATGGAAAAGGAGTGTGCTGGTACCGAGCGTTAAGAATAAGGGAGATGTGCAGACCCGCAGTAACTACAGGGGAATTACGTTGATCAGTCACACTATGAAGTTATGGGAAAGAGTAGTGGAAGCCAGGCTGAGAAAAGAAGTGACCATCTGTGAGCAACAGTACAGTTTCGTGCTGAGGAAGAGCACCATGTATGCCTTATTTGCTTTGAGGATGTTGATGGAGAAGTATAGAGAAGAACAGAATGAATTGTATGTGTATTTGTGGATTTAGAGAAAGTGTACGACAGAGTGCCAAGAGAGATTGTGGAATTGTATGAGGAACTCAGGTGTGTCAGAGAAGTATGTGGGGGTGGTGCAGGACATGTATGAGGATGTGCAGTAGGAACGACATACTGGTTCAGGGTGAAGGTTGGACTGCATTAAGGATGCAGGGTAGTGGAGTGGTGTGGTTACAGGGAGAAGAGGTGGAGAAGGTGGAGGAATTCAAGTACCTGGGGTCAACAGTGCAAAGTAATGGAGAGTGTGTTAGAGAAGTAATGAAAAGAGTGCAGGCAGGGTGAAGTGGGTGAAGAAGAGTGACAGGAGTGATTTGTGATAGTAGGGTATCTGCAAAAATGAAAGGGCAAAGTTTATCGGACTGTGGTGAGATGTTGTATGGATTAGAGACAAAGGCATTGAGTAAAAGACAGGAGGCGGAGTTGGAGGTAGCAGAACTGAAGTTGTTAAGGTTTTTGTTGGGAGTGACGAGGATGGACAATATAAGAAATAAGTTTATTAGATTGACATCCCATGTAGGATGTTTTGGTGACAAGATGAGGGAGGCGAGATTGAGATGGTTTGGACATGTGCAGAGAAGGGACATGAATAATATTGGTAGAAGAATGCTGAGGATGGAGCCACCAGGTAGGAGGAAAAGAGGAAGGCCAAGGAGGAGGTTTATGGATGTGGTGAGGGAAGACATGAAGGTAATTGGTATGACGAGGCAGATGTAGAGGGCAGGGTGGTATGGAGACGGATGATCCGCCGTGGCGACCCCTAATGGGAGCAGCCGAAAGAAGAAGAAGAAGAAGACAATATACAAGATGCACATGCTATGTGGTTCCTCGCTTAGGTAACCTTTATACAGCAGACAAAAATACCCTGCGCTTTCTAGCCTAGCTAATCCGCTTGTTGTTGTTAAAATTTTGCACACTCTGCAAAACTGCACTGCTTTATTCTGCAATATTATTCTCCAATAAACCTATCATACTCTTATTACAACTACCTTTATTTTGTTTTTATTATTTTGGTATTCTACTCTATTTTTATAACTAAAACTAGCTAGAAATGCCAGTGAACCATGGGGTCGGGAAAGGCCGGCCCATTACAATTTTAAAAGTTGACAGTTTAGTAGTTGATGACAGAGTCATTCTCGTTTCTTTGAGTACTGCCGGGAGAACAACAGTCCAATTTCGGCCAGTTTCAATGCAGGCTTTAGTAACACGTTCCTTAATGGTTCTGTTCGTTCTCTCTACCACTCCAGCTGACTGTGGGTGATAGGGAATATTTAAATGGCAATCAATTGCTAAGCTTTTAGCCAAAAGGTGTGTTACTTTAGAAGCAAAAGGTGTGCCATTATTACTTTTAATCACACTAGAACAACCAAACCTAGAGATGATCTCTTTCGTTAATATTTTTACAACTGTTTTAGCGTTCCCTGTCACGCATGCAAATGCTTCTGGCCACTTACTGAATCTGTCAACTATAACCAACAGGTTTCTTAGATTTCCTACTTGTGGCATATGTGTGAAATCAATCTGTAGGTGTTGGAAGGGTTGCTCAGGAAAAGTAAGTGCATCATGTCTTACAGGTCAATGTATGTTAGTTTTGGCACAAGTAAAACATGAATCTAACACTAGCTTGGTTGTTTTAGCTACATTAGCAGTTCAGTATGATGAGTTTATAGCCTGTGTGACTTTAGCTGTGCTAATGTGTGACATCCCATGATAATGCTACAACAACACTATTAAACCTAGTTAAGGCAGAGCAATTTTTTCATCTACATCTCTAATGATACCAGCAGAATATGATTTACATTGTTTAGAAGCCCAATCCTTTATGTCCTCCTTCACTTCTGACTCTGAAGTATTTTTTAGGTCAATATCTGGTATATTGGAGATATGTGTCATCATCGGGATCTCAGGATTTGTCTGTACTGTGTCCAAATCTACTGGTTGTTTTGCTGCTTCCTTAGCTACTTTATCCGCTAACGTGTTTCCCCGAATTTCCTCTGAATCACCTGCGGCATGTTCTGTAACCTTAACTATGGCCATTTTGGCAGGAAGATGAACAGCATTTAAGAGGCCCCCCCAATGAGATTAAAATTTGCTATAGGCTTTCCATCAGCTGTTTTAAAGTGTCTTTGCTCCCATGTTTTGCGAAATTATCATGCACAACATCATAAGCATACTTAGAATCAGTGTATATAGTGCTTTACCTTCATACAACTGACATGCTCTTGTAAGTGCGAACAACCCTGCAGCTTGTGCACATGTCCATGGTAATGGTTTAGCTTCAACTATTTTATCAGGTAATCTTACAACCGCATATCCACATAAATACACATCAGAGGGTTTTGAACACGATCTATCTAGATCAGGGGTCACCAACGTGGGCCCTTTTCTAAAAAATAGCTGTTTCCTACTTTGTTTAATCATTGTTCATACTTATGAGAAATCATTAACATGATCAGTGTATTATCAATAATAACATATAATTAAAGGTAAATTGAGCAAATTTGTTATTTCAGATCAAAATGAAAACTGTGTCTATCAAACTGTTAGCCCTTCACATTAATGGTACCCAAGAAGTAGCTCTCAGTTTCAGAAAGGCTGGTGACCCCTGATCTATATATATAGGCAATCCCCCTCTTCTAGGGCCATATCTAAAAGATTGGGCCTACAAGAGGTCTCTTGTTTAATGTGTTAAAGGCAATCCTGTGTGTCTTTAAAACCACAAGTCTAGCAGAGTCTAGCAAGTATAGCAGATCACGCAGCGTTACTACGGCTGAATGCGGCTGAGAAGAAGGCTTAATGGTTACGTTTTCTGTTGCCAAGCGCGTGATTTCTTAACCAGATCTACGTCGTGCTGTCATATCTTTTGTGTTGAGGTTATGTGAAATAGCTGTTACCTGATGTGAGGTGTACAGTACCAAAGGATGTCACAGCACTGTTTTCTCTGTTTTCCTGGACCATCAGACCATCGGCAGCCATCATATTAAAAAAACTCATCTTTTTGCCAAACAATTTTCACAATAAATTTGTAAAAACGATTTTTGTCTAAAGATTTGGAAAGAAATCAGGGCAAAATTTGTCACCATGTTCCTGGGCTAGAATCCCTGCAGCCGTTCCAAAAGAGTATAAAATGTAATATTTTAATAAAAACATTTTTAAAAACTTTTTTATAAACTTTTTTTTCAAACCATTGTTTGTCATCACATTTTGCAGTGAATTTTTGTACTTTCAATGGTTTTTTGTTATTAATGCTTATGAATCTAAAAAGTCAAAATTTTACAATAACTTTTAAAAACGATTTGTCATATCATGTTTTTCATTGAATTTTTGCACTTTTTCTTTTTACAGTTTTCATGAAATTGTTCTAATGAATATAAAAATTTACATTTTTTGTTAATTGATGCTAATAAATATAAAAAGTCATATTTTCCAATATAGATTTCAAAAACTTGATTTGTCATATAACGCTCTTTTTTTAATTATTTTTATTACATTTCTTTTTTTTTACAGTTTCTTGTTTAATTTTTCCTTGTATATGAAAAGTCCTATTTTACCCAAGTACAGTTGTGTTCAAAATTATTCAATCCCCACTGAAATTGATTGTTTTGGTCGGTTTGACATTGATTATGATCATTCAGTCATCCTGCTTACAATTAAATCAAAGAGGCACGTGTAGGTCAGACAAATATAACATAACATTTATAATGAAATAACCACAAATGTCTTTTCTGAGCTCACATCATTATCAGTTTTATTCAACCCCCAAGTGACATTCAATCTTAGTACTTAGTACAACATCCTTTTACAGTTATAACAGCTTTTAAACGTGAAGCATAGCTTGACACAAGTGTCTTGCAGCGATCTACGGGTATCTTCGCCCATTCATCATGGGCAAAGCCTCCAGTTCAGTCACATTCTTAGGCTTGCGCACTGCAACTGTTTTCTTTAAGTCCCACCAGAGGTTCTCAATCGGATTTAAGTCTGGTGACTGCGATGGCCACTTCAAAATGTTCCAGCTTTTAATCTGCAACCATGCTCTAGTGGACTTGGAGGTATGCTTGGGATCATTGTCCTGTTAAAAGGTCCAACGTCTTCCAAGCCTCAGGTTTGTGACGGACTGCATCACATTGTCATCCAATATCTCCTGGTACTGAAGAGAATTCATGGTACCTTGCACACGCTGAAGCTTCCCAGTACCTGCGGAAGCAAAACAGCCCCAAAGCATGATTGACCCCCCCGCCATGCTTCACAGTAGGCAAGGTGTTCTTTTCTTCATAGGCCTTGTTCTTCCTCCTCCAAACATAGCGTTGATCCATGGGCCCAAACAGTTCTAATTTTGTTTCATCAGTCCACAGAACACTTTCACAAAACTTCTGTCGTTTGTCCACATGACTTTTGGCATACTGCAGTTGACTCTTCTTATTCTTTGGGGACAGCAAGGGGGTGCGCCTGGGAGTTCTGGCATGGAGGCCTTCATTACGCAGGGTGCGCCGTATTGTCTGAGCAGAAACTTCAGTACCCACATCTGACAAATCTTTTCTCAGTCCCTCAGCAGTCACACAGGGACTTTTCTCCACTCTACGCTTCAGGTAGCGCACAGCAGTCGAAGTCTGCATCTTCTTTCTGCCACGACCAGGTAGCGTTTCAACAGTGCCCTTTGCCTTGAATTTGCGAATGATGCTTCCTATGGTGTCTCTTGGTATGTTTAACATCTTTGCAATCTTCTTATAGCTATTGCCCTTCCTGTGAAGAGTAATCACCTGTTCTCTTGTCTTCCTGGACCATTCTCTTGACCTCACCATGTTTGTAACCACACCAGTAAATGTCTAGAAGGAGCTGAGTATCACAGTCATTTTAAAGCTGCCTAATTGGTGCTTATTAGGCTTTATTGCTGCTCCCTGATATCCACAGGTGTTTTCAATACCTGATTGAAAACACTTAATTGAACCTCTGTTCTTCAGAGTGGTAGTCTTTAAGGGGTTGAATAATTATGTCAATGAAGAATTCACAAAAGAAACATTTACTACCGTATTACAAAACTAATTGATGTCATTTTAGTTGCATATTCTCCTTTAAGAAGTCCTTGTAGGATTTCATTCTGAATACAATTACAAATTTACACTAAATTCACTAAAACCATTTACATCATTGGGGGTTGAATAATTTTGAACACAACTGTATATCATAATCATATTAAAAAAATATTTTTGCCAAACATTTTTCACAATAAATTTGTAAAAACGATTTGTCATGTCATGTTTTTTAATGAATTATTTCACCTTTTTTTCTTTTTTTTTGCTTTTTTGTACAGCTTTTTCATTAAAATTCTCCTTTGGATAAACAAATTACCATTTTACCAATTTATTTCACATTCATATGAAAAAATTCTTATTTTTGCCAAACATGGTTATAATGAAACCTTTTTAGTTTACTTATTGCACTTTTTTCAACAGCCCTCCATGAAAATATGCTTCTGTATATGGAAATGTATATTTTACAAATAAATGTTATATTCATGTAAAACGTCATAATTTTGTTAAACCATGGTTTGTGATGTGAAAGTTTTTCGTTTACATATTGCACTTTTTAATGTTTTATTTATGAAATTATGCTTATGAATATAAAACTTCATATTTTCACAAACACTCATTTTATAAAAAATTATGATTATGAATATGAAATTTAATATAAAAAAAAATGTAATAAAAGAAAATCAGATTTGTTTCAAACCATTGTTTGTCATAAGTCATAATTTCACAATATCACATTTTCAATGAAAATGTCATATTTTTGTCAAACATGATTTGTATGGTCACCTTTTTGTTCCTTAATATCACTTTTTTTTAAAAGGTTTTCCGTGAACATATGCGTCTAAATATGAAAACACATATGTTCATAATAACTATCATATTTCGTTATGCAAAATGACATTTTTATCAAACCCTGGTTTCTCATGTAAATGTTTTTAGTTAAACGATGCATATGAAAATTCACATATTCACAATTACTCATATTTTTATGAAAAGGTTAACAATTTCTTATAAATGAAATTATGTTTATGAATATGAAATGTAATATTTTAATAAAAACATTTTATTTTATAAACGAAAGTCAGATTTTGTTCAAACCATTGCCATCACGTTTTGCGTTGAATCTTTGCACTTTCAACAGTTAAATGATGCTTATGAATATGATATAATTTCACAATAACTTGTAGAAACTTGAATTGTTTTATGACGTTTTTCATTGAATCTTTGTACTTTTTTTTTGCATTTTTCATTTAAATTATTTATTTGAATATGAAAATGTATATCATTTATAAGAGAAAAGACATTTATGTCAAGAAATAGTTTATAATGAAAACCTTTTAGTTCACTTATTGCACTTTTAACGATTTGTTGTGAAATGATGCTTATGAATATAACTTGTAAATATTTGATTTGACATATCACGTTTTCATTGAATTGTGCACTTTTTAACAGTTTTTCAATAATAATATAATTCAATAATTAAAAAATAATAATTTTTCGATTATTAAGCTGATGAATAGGAAAATGTATATTTTACCAATTAATTATATTTTTATTAAAAAAAAAAAAAAATTTTGCTCAAATCATTATCATGTTGGTTTTCCATGATCATATGATTTACAGTTGCACAATTACTCATCTTATTACGGTAAAGGTTAATGTATTTTTTTTATTATGATTATGAATAGGAAATTTTATATTTTCATTAAAAAAATTTGAATTATTACTTTTGTTTCGATTTTAAAGAATTTAATGATTTTAATGATTTTCAGCGGTTAAGAAACTCATTCTTGACAGCACGTAGATGGCTTTGCCGAATATGTGCTGTTGTTTCGATTTTGATGAATTATGACTTTATTACACATTTTAAATTACTTTTTGCAGTTTTCATGAAATTATGATTATGAATATAAAAATTCATAGCTTTGAAAAAACACAGCACTTAGACAGCTTTGCCAAATATGTGTTGTTGTTTCGATTTTGATGAATTATAACTTTTTAACCCATTTTCATTCACTTATTGCAGTTTTCTACACTTTTTATGACATTATGATTATAATTATGAAAATTCATATATTTGAAAAAAAAAAACTATAATATTTTTGTGCAAAATATCATATTTTGCCCAGAAAATTTTGGTTTATCATATCTCATCATCAACAGGTAAAATTATCATGGCTAAGTGCACGCTGCTTGTACAAATACTCTTGGTTCGAAAAAATGCTTTCTCTTTGTCCTAGAAGCCTGAGACTTGCGGAATCGCGTTTTCAGCGGTTAAGAAACTCATTCTTGACAGCACGTAGAAGGCTTTGCCAAATATGTGCTGATGTATCGATTTTGATGAATTATGACTTTTTAACTAATTTTCTTTCACTTATTGCAGTTCTTTACACTTTTAATGACATTATCATTATGAATATGAAAATTCATATTTTTTTAAATAACATTTTTGTGAGAAATATCATTTTTTGATCAGGAAATGTTTTGTTCTATTATATCTCATCATTAACATGTAAAATTATAATGGACAAATGCATGCTGCTTGTACAAATATGCTTGGTTCGAAAAACCGCTTTCTCTTCGTCCTAGAAGCCTGAGACCTGCGGAATCGCGTTTTCAGCGGTTAAGAAACTCATTCTTGACAGCACGTAGAAGGCTTTGCCAAATGAGTGTTTTTTTTTCGATCTTGATGAATTACGACTTTATAACACATTTTGAATTACTTTTTGCAGTTTTCTATAGTTTTTATGAAATTATGATAATGAATATGAAAATTCATATCTTTGAAAAAAACTATAATATTTTTGTGAGAAATATAATTTTTTGTTCAGGAAATGTTTTGTTCTATTATATCTCATCATTAACATGTAAAATTATAATGGACTAATGCATGTTGCTTGTACAAATACGCTTGGTTCGAAAAACCGCTTTCTTTTCGTCTTAGAAGCCTGAGACCTGCGGAATCGCGTTTTCAGCGGTTAAGAAACTCATTCTGGTCAAGCACGTAGTGTTTTTTACGGTGGCCGAGTAGTGCAAAACACATTGACAAATCCAAAAACAAATGAATAAATCCAAAAACAAATCAACAAATTCAAAAACAAAACAACAAATCCAAAAACACATTACCAAATCCGAAAACAAATTAACAAATCCGAAAACAAATTAACAAATGCAAAAACAAATTAACAAATCCGAAAACAAATTAACAAATTTAAAAACAAAACAACAAATCCACAAACACATTAACAAATCCGAAAACAAATTAACAAATTAGAAAACACTAACAAATCCAAAAACAAAATACCAAATCCGAAAACAAATTAACAAATTCAAAAACACATTAACAAATTCAAAAACACATTACCAAATCCAAAAACAAATTAACAAATCCAAAAATACATTAACAATTCCGAAAACAAATTAACAAATCCGAAAACAAATTAACAAATTCAAAAACAAAACAACTAATCCAAAAACACATTAACAAATCCGAAAACAAATTAACAAATTAGAAAACACTAACAAATCCAAAAACAAAATAACAAATCCGAAAACAAATTAACAAATTAAAAAACACATTACCAAATCCAAAAAACACAACGACAAGTCAGACAAACCGGAAAAGGTAGGTAGTTTGTGAATGGAAACTTACAGATCATTGGACGAGACACCTGTCAGTCAAAATATACAGGTAAGTGACAGGTGTCTCATCTGAATCGTTGCACGAAACACATTAACAAATCCAAAAAACACAACGACAAGTCAGTCAAACCGGAAAAGGTAGGTATAGTTTGTGAATGGAAACCTACAGATGATTGGACGAGACACCTGTCATTCAAAATATACAGGAAGTAAAACTTTTTTTCCACCTTTTATTTGTTTATTTATTTATTTATTTATTTATTTATTTATGTTTTTAATAAGCAATTAACCATATGCAAACAACATGGCAATAACATGTACAATTTACATTACAATACACAGAACAGGTGCATGAAAATACAAATATATACACATACATAAATACAATTTATAATTATAATAATAATAATAATCAAATTAAAGTAAAAAAAAATTATAAAACTAAACAGGGCTATGGTTTATCCTTTAAATCATATTTTTCTATAAAGGACGAAAGATTCATTGCATTTTTCTTCCTAATCACTTTTAGGGTTGTTGTGAAAAAAATAAACTCATTATAAAATTCAAAAAGAACCCGTTGGTTTCAAGTATTTCGATTTTGTATATACATTTTTTCCATCAAAAGTATATTATTAACAAGAAAGTTGTCTCTGTTATTGTTGATCACAGTTTGGGTTCCTTGGTGGTCTAGTGGTTAGGATTTGGTGCTCTCACCGCCACGGCCTGGGTTCGATTCCCGATCAGGGAACAAACAGTGCCGGTCCGAGGTCTGGATAAATGGGTAAGGTTGCATTAGGTTGATCATCCAGTGTGAAACATGTGCCAAATCGTAAAATTTCTTAGATCTTTTTGTCATGATATACTGCAGCATCTCCAACATCACTGCATATGAATTTCTTTCCTCAAAGTATCTTTGGATTAATTCCAGTTTCTCTTTGCCTGCCAATGTTTATTTCTGTTATTTTTTATAATTAAAGGTGCACTAATCCAAAAATTATAAAAAAAAGTTTAAAGTAAATGGACAATTTTACACATGTACAAGAAACAAAGTTATAAGATTTCATACTTCCTGTCTATTTTGAATGACAGGTGTCTCGTCCAATCATCTGTAAGTTTCCATTCACAAACTACCTACCTTTTCCGGTTTGTCTAATTCGGCGCACGTAACACATTAACAAATCCAAAAAACACAACGACAAGTCAGACAAACCGGAAAAGGTAGGTATAGTTTCCGAATGGAAACCTACAGATGATTGGACGAGACACCTGTCACTCACCTGTATATCTTGACTGACAGGTGTCTCGTCCAATGATCTGTAAGTTTCCATTCGAAAACTATACCTACCTTTTCCAGTTTGTCTGACTTGTCGTTGTGTTTTTTTGGATTTGTTAATGCCTTAGCCCAAAGACTTGATGGAATTACAAGTTGGAACCTTTTGTGATTGCTCAACGGATCTTTCGAAATGCGATAAACTACTCCGTTTAGCAATTTCAACCTATCCCATTGCTTAAAAAGAGCTAAAGTTCCAGCGTCCATTCCAATCAGCTCTCTCCTTGATGGTCGTTTTTTTTCTGAGTCAAAAAAGAAATCACTTTCGAGATTGATAAATCTGACTATTGATCCTGCCTGATTTTCTCTAAAGGGATTGCTGAGATGGTATCACACCCAGGCGCTACCATATACTGAATGGATTGGATTGTCTGCATGGCCCTCAGCTCGGTTACTCTTTCCCACTGATCATGAAGACCTAAAAGGGTTCTGACTGGATCATGCTCGTAAGACACTGTATTAGCCAAGGGCGTTACATGGAGACTGTTTTTTGTTTTTGTTTTTTTTTTCTGTTTGAATTCTTTTTATTACTTTTAACATCCTTCAGTATATCTATACACTAACACCCATAAAATAAAATAACCCCCCCGGCAGCATGGAAACAAAGAATAACATAATTCCTGGGTACAGAAGCTTAGCAGATACAATAAAATTAGGACCCCTGCATGGCTTCCATTATGTAAAGGAGATGAAAACCGGTCTGTCATTGGGATAATGTATATGTACAGCGTAGGTAAACTAGTGGGTAGAGAAAATAGGCAAGCAAACAATAAAAAAAAAAAATAATAATTAAAAATAATAACAACAATAATAATAATAGAGGACAAACCCACTAATCAGGTAATTCTTTCAAACTTTTAAAGTATGACAAAATAGGATCCCATTTAATATAGAATCCCTCTGCAGATCCCCTGAGTGTGAATTTAATCTTTTCTAATTTCAAAAAGAACATTACATCCTCCAGCCAGGACGACACCGATGGAGGAAGAGGAGATTTCCAGTTCAGCAAAATTCTTCTACGGGCTAATAAGGATATAAGCAATAATGTTCTTTTGGGGTGTAGTTAGGGTAGTGTTTATATCGTTACTAGGAGTACCAAATACGGCTATTAATGGGCAGGGCTCCACCGTAAGGGCCTCATTAATGGCTCTGAAAATCAATGACCAATAGTTCTCCAGTGAAGGACAGGACCAGAACATGTGTAACAGGTTGGCTGGGGAAAGGGAGCATCTATCACAGGAAGCACCTAGACCAGGGAATATTCTGGCCAGCCGCGCCTATGCGAACCCTATGCAGCACTTTAAATTGTATAAGTCGTAATCTCACCGAAGAAGAGGATGAGTGAATAGTTTTAAGTGCCTTTCCCCAGAAATCCTCAGATAGTTCTATAGCTAGATCGGCCTCCCATCTGGATTTGATCTTATCCAAATTGTGTGTTTGAAGGAATAGAAATCAACCCTTTATTAGTAAAACGAGAGGTAAGATTATCCAAAGGAGAGGAGGGGGCAAGACCTGGAAAGGGTGGGAATTTGTTTTTAATAAAACTACGAATTTGAAGGTATCCGAAAAAATGATTATGTGGAAGATCATACAATCTTTTGAGATTCTCAAAACTGCTGAATAGGCCCTCAGCATACAGATCTTTAATACATTTCAAACCCGATGTTTCCCAGTATCTAAATGATGAGTCCAGCATAGAAGGTGTAAATAAATTTTTGTACATAGGGCCTAAAATTGATGCTGTTTGAAATTTGTAGTGATTCCGAAACTGATTACAAATTTTAAGAGTTGACAGCACTGTGGGGTTAGTTGTAAATTGGGAGGTTTTCATAGGTAAAGAGGAATATACCAAAGCAGGGAGAATATCTTTTGAATATTTGATGCCCAGTAATAATGAATAAAGCTTGGGAGGCCCAAGCCACCTGCATCACAAGGCCGCTGAAGAGTATGTTTATTTACCCTAGGAATCTTATTTTCCCAAATAAAAGAAGATATATATTGATCAATTGAGCTGAAAAAGGACTTTGGTAGAAAAACAGGTAACATTTGGAACAGGTATAAGAATTTAGTTAGAATAGTCATTTTCACAGAATATATCCTACCCGCTAGAGTAAGGGGAAGACTGTTCCACCTGTTCAGGTCAGTTCTCATTTCTTTTAATTGAACTTTAAAATTAGCTTCAAACAGGAGCGAGAAAGAACGTGTCATGTTGATCCCAAGGTATCTAAACCCGTTGGGAGAAAAACAAAAAGGTAATAGTTCTCGTTGAATTCGCAGAGCCGAATTATTAATGGGAAAACATTTGCTTTTTTTCAAAATTTAAATTGTATCCCAAAAAGGCACCAAACCGATTTAGCAAAGCGATAATTAAGGGGCTGCTGGATACCGGGTCACTAACATAAAGCAAGAGATCGTCGGCATATAAGGAGACACGGCGTTCGATGCCCCCCCTTATGATTCCATGAAACAATAGTTTTTCAAAGCTATTGAAAGAGGCTCAATCGCAATGGCAAACAGAAGTGGGGACAACTGGCATCCCTGTCGCATTCCCTGTGTCAGTGGAAAGAAATCTGATCGAGTATAGTTAGTCCGAATGGATGCTAAAGGAGAATGGTATAGTAGCTTGATCCAAGAAATAAAGGTATCGCCAAAGGCAAATTTTTTTAGGACTGCAAACAGATATGGCCATTCGATTCGATCAAACGCCTTCTCCACATCTAAGGAGATAACTACCTCTGGATGCGGAGAAGGGACTGGCATATACATTATGTTGGATAACCTACGAATATGTTGTTTATTTCTTTCGGATTACAGGTTAAAGTTTAATTAGAGTCTTTAATCTGAGAAATAATCCGTGAAGCGGCTTGTCGTTTTAACTGGTGGGCCAAAAGACGGCTAGATTTGTCCCCGTATTTGTAGTAGAAACCACGTGTCTTTATTATTAAATGTTCTGCATGAGTAGTGGATAGAAATTAAACTTTTTTTGCAAGTCAGCTCATTTTTTTCGTAGTTCAGCTGTTGGTGACTCTGAGTATTCTCTGTCTAAATAAACTGTGGACTGAGACAGTATCTGAAGTTCCTTTTGATGCTCCCTGTTAACATAGGATGCGTAAGATATTATCTGGCCCCTCAAGTACGCTTTCAAAGTCTCTCAGAGTACTGAATAGGACACTGTGTCTGTTTTGTTTAGTTCCAAAAAGTTATCTATGTTAACCAAAATAAAGTCACAGAAATTATTATTAGATAAAAGTAGAGGATTAAATGCCCAAAGTGGCCGTTCTCTAATATTCAGAGGGAAATACACTTCTAACAGAATTGGCGCATGGTCAGACACGACTATAGCGGAGTATTCAACCTTCCTGACCATCGACATAAGCAAATTATCTTTAAAAAAATAATCTAATCTGGAGAAGGAGTTATGGACATGGGAATAAAAAGAGAATTGTTTGCCCAGAGGGTTTAAAAATCTCCAAGGATCTACGCAACCATTCTCTTTCATAAACAAAGAAAAGGTCTTTGCCATCTCTGAAGTGTTACTGTTGATGTTAGATCTGTCAAGCTGAGGGTCGATAGCACAGTTCAAATCACCTGCAAGTAATAAATGATGTGTATTAAGCTTGGGAATTAGCGAAAGGAGAGCATTAGCAAAGTGAACATCGTCCCAGTTGGGCGCTTAGACATTAACTAAAATCACTGGGACTTGAAAAAGAAATCCGGTCACAATAATGTAAAGACCATTTGGGTCACAGATAGCCTCGGAAGATGAGAACTGGACTCTCTTATTAATTAAAATGGCTACCCCTCGTGACCTACTATTAAATTTGGAGTGGAACATTTGGCTTACCCATACTTTACGAATTCTAATATGATCATCCAGCCTTAGATGAGTTTCTTGTAGGAACAGTATATCTGGTTTGAAAGATTTAAGATGGGAGAAAATTTTAGCTCTCTTAACAGGACTATTTAATCCCTTGACATTCCATGTCATTAGCCTCACTGGCTGACCTCGGTCTTCATTACACATGTAGTAAAAATTAAAAAAAAATTAGACACATGCAAGGGTCACAAAACATGTAGCAACTGTAAAATGTAAACAACAGAACTATAATTAAAAGTGCCATAACAACCATACGCAAACATTGCTACCAACCCCGCCCACTCCCACCCCTTATTCGAACAAAGAGAGAACATTATAAAGCCTAGATCTAAGACCCCAACAGGGACTGATCGCAGAAAAAAAATAAAAATTACAGAAGCTTCTGAGAAACGCGGATTAGCAACGGTAAAAAAGGTATATCGTAGGTGTAGCTCCCATGTAGAACAGATATCGTAACCAAGTCATGTCGTTGTTTCACATTTTTAATCAGCAAGTAGCTAAACAGTGTGTTTCGTCGCAGTCATAAGTCTTGTGCAGCATCGGGTTTTACGTGTCGATATAGACCCAGCACGTTAGCCTTCATCCCAGTGGGAACGATAAAACTCGCTGGCTTCTTCTGGCGTGTTAAAGTAGCATACCTTCCCTTCATACAATACCCGAAGTCTGGCAGGATACAAAAGACCAAATCTGACCCCTTTCCCGTACAGTCGAGATTTCACATCATAAAACGCTGCTCGCTTTCTCCCAGGTTCAACGCTGAAATCTTCGTGAAAACCTTGTGACCCAGAGAAAGCACCCCCCCGCTGCTGCCTACCGAATCTGAGGATGCGTTGCTTGTCCTGGAAAAAATTCAAAAGGACCAGGAAAACTCTGGGTTTGGGGTTTTTGGCCTGTGTATTGCTGGTAGGGACAGGTCTGACCCAGTGGGCTCGGGAGAGGACGAGAGGGCTGGGGAAAAAATCCCTCCCCAGTACTTCCGTGAAAAACTCTGTCATAAATTTAACCGGGTCTGAGCCTTCCAAACTTTCCGGGATACCCACCACTCTCAGGTTTGATCTCCGGAATCGATTTTTAAGATCATCCAGCTTTTCTTTCAGCAATGTATTCTCCTTTAGTAATGCATCCATCGAATTCTTAACATTCACCATCCTGTCGCTGTAGACTTTCAAGCCTTCTTCCACCTCACGAAGACGTTAATCGTGCGCTTCGTAATAGGACTTAACTTGCTCCAGGGTCGCATTCACGGGTGATAGTGCATCGTTCAGCTCCGTTTTTAGAAGGGAATGAACAATCTGCGCAGTGTCAGAGAGGAGTGCCGTCCGAAGTCTCTCAAGATCAGGTGGTAAGGTTGGTGTGCCTTCTGCGGGCGTTGCCATGCTCGAGGCCTCGTCGTCTTTGTCGCCAATTTTATTCTGAAGTTGCTTTCTGCTCGTCATATTTTTGATAGCTCTGGGTTGCTTATGGTGTTAACATGGAGAAAACCCGTTTCAGCGAACTTATTTGGCAAAAACAACGACAAAAAAAAACAAAAGGAGTCGGGAGCTACACTCACGTGTGCCTACTCACGCCATGCCTAAACCGGAAGTCACATGGAGACTGTTAACTTGCAAATGAAAAGTGTCCTAAACCCCATCCCCATCAACACAGTCCGCTTCAGCAAGTAAGTTGCCGCATCTCTCTTTGAAAAGCCTATGACTCACTATTGAGAAAAGGATCACGGCTCAAGGCATCAGCTACAATGTTCTTGCTCCCAGCAGCATGCTTAAGATCAAAAGTGTAAGCAGCAAGCTTTGGTACCCAGCGTTGTTCACAAGCATCGAGTTTAGCTTTAGTTAGTGTATAAGTGAGTGGGTTATTGTCTGTCCATACCATGAAAATGTGTCCATTTAACCAATGGCTAAATTGTTCCCATACAATCCACTCCAAGGCTAGAAACTCAAGCCTATATGCTGGATACCTCTTTTGAGAGTTACTTAGAGTCTTGCTTGAGAATGCAATGGGGCGTGCTTTCTCCCCCCCAGCCGGTATCTGTGATAGCACAGCCCCGCGTACATCTAGAGATGCATCAGTTGACAAAATTAACAGAAGAGAGAAATCAGGATGTGCTAGAACCACGCTCTGCAATAAGCTCTCTTTCAGTTTAGAAAGGGCCACATCACACCCAGGAGTCCAGTCAGTTGATTCCAACTTCCTATAAGTGCCTGCTCTAATCCCAGTTTTAATCTTTGTCTTTCTTTTCTGTCCAGCTGTCAAAGAAAACAACGGTTTGGCTATTAAGGAACAACTTGGGATGAAATGCTGAGAATCATGCCCAAAACAGACTTAATCCTCTTCCATGAAGTCCTCTTTTGACAATTTGGCTATGGCTTCAACCTTCGAAGGATCGACAGATACACTATTCCCGTCAATTACGTGACCAAAAAATTTAACAGATGGTTGTTGAAATGGCACTTTTTTGGACTTAATTGAGGTTGTAATAGATAAACTTAACTCAACCGTTAAAAGACTATCTCCAGCTTCTCCAATGCTGCCGCCTCATCAGGTGCAAACACCAATGAGTCGTCCAAATAACACAACAGGCTACTGAAATTCAAGTCCCCAAATATACTCAGCATCATGCGCATAAAAGATGCTGGACTGTTGCACAGTCCCTGTGGCATCCTATTATTCTCATGAAGGCCCACTGGAGTTGCAAACGCAGTGTATTTTTTATCTTCTTTAGACATGGGGATGTTATAGAAACCTGATGTCAGATCCATAGTGCTGAAGAGAGCGTTTTCTCCTAGGGCAGCAAGGCAGTATGATTGATGAGGGTTTGCATTTACAAGATGCAAACCCAGCCATTAGGGAAGTACAAGCCAGTGCACCCTTAGTGCCGGTCCCAAGCTCAGATAAATGGGGAGGGCTGCGTTAGAAAGGGCATCCGGTGTAAAACATGTCAAATCAAATATGCGGATCACAAATAAGAATTTCATACTGGATCGGTCGAGGCCCGTGTTAACGACAACCGCCACAGGTATCGTTAGCCAACAGGATACCGGTGGAAATTAGGCTACTGTTGGCCGAAGGAAGAGAAGGAGAGGAGGAAGATGTCTACAGAGACAGCAGGAAAAGGAGAAGTGTAGGAGAGAAGAGGTTCGGGTTGGTACTTTAAATGTTGGTACTATGAATGGTAAAGGGGTCGGTTGGACCAGATGACATACCTGTAGAAGCATGGAGATGTGCAGTTTTTAACCAGATAGTTTAAAACAATTCTGGAAGGTGGGAGGATGCCTGAGGAATGGAGGAGGAGTGTGCTGGTATCGAGCTTCAAGAATAAGGGAGATGTGCAGACCCGCAGTAACTACAGGGGAATTAGGTTGATCAGTCACACCATGAAGTTATGGGAAATAGAAGTGGAAGCCGGGCTGAGAAAAGAAGAGACCATCTGTGAGCAACAGTATGGTTTCATGCTGAGGAAGAGCACCACGTATGACTTATTTACTTTGAGGATGTTGATGGAGAAGTATAGAGAAGGACAGAATGAATTGCATTGTGTATTTGTGGATTTAGAGAAAGCGTACGACAGAGTACCAAGAGAGGAGTTGTGGTATTGTATGAGGAACTCAGGCTTGTCAGAGAAGTATGTGAGGGTGGTGCAGGACATGTATGAGTATGTGCAGTAGGAACGACATACTGGTTCAGGGTGAAGGTTGGACTGCATTAAGGGACGGCCCTAAACCCTTTCCTGTTTGCAGTGGTGATGGACAGGTTGACGGTCGAGGTCAGACAGGAGTCTCCCTAGACTATGATGTTTGCGGATGATATTTTGATTTGTGGTGAGAGTAGTGAGCAGGTTGAGAAGAGCCTGGAGAAGTGGAGATATGCGCTGGAGAGAAGGGGAATGAAAGTCAGTAGGAGTAAGACAGAGTACATGTGCGTAAATGAGAGGGAGGGTAGTGGAGTCACCACTCCACTACCCTCCCTCTCATTTACGCACATGTACTCAGTTACAGGGAGAAGAGGTGGAGAAGCTGGAGGAATTCAGGTACCTGGGGTCAACAGTGCAAAGTAATGGAGAATGTTTAGAGAAGTAAAGAAAAGAGTGCAGGCAGGGTGGAGTGGGTGAAGAAGAGTGACAGGAGTGATTTGTGATAGTAGGGTATCTGCAAAAATAAAAGGGAAAGTTTATAGGACTGAGGTGAGATGTTGTATGGATTAGAGACAGTGGCATTGAGTAAAAGACAGTAGGCGGAGCTGGAGGTAGCAGAACTGAAGTTGTTAAGGTTTTCGTTGGGAGTGACGAGGATAGACAATATTAAAAATGAGTTTATTAGATTGACAACCCATGTAGGATGTTTTGGTGACAAGATGAGGGAGGCGAGATTGAGATGGTTAGGACATGTGCAGAGGAGGGACATAAATTATATTGGTAGAAGAATGAGCCAAGGAGAAGGTTTATGGATGTGGTGAGGGAAGACATGCAGGTAATTGGTATGACGAGGCAGATGTAGAGGGCAGGGTTGTATGGAGACGGATGATCCGCCGTGGCGACCCCTAATGGGAGCAGCCGAAAGAAGAAGAAGAAGAAGACAATATACAAGATGCACATGCTATGTGGTTCCTCACTTAGGAAACCTTTATACACCAGACAAAAATACCCTGCGCTTTCTAGCCTAGCTAATCCGCTTGCTGTTGTTAACATTTTGCACACTCTGAAAAACTGCACCGGTTTATTCTGCAATACTATTCTCCAATAATCCTATCATACTCTTATCACAACTACCTTTATTTTGTTTTTATTAATTTGGTATTCCACTTTTATAACTAAAACTAGCTAGAAATGCCAGTGAACCATGGGGTCGGGAAAGGCCGGCCCATTACAATTTTAAAAGGTGACAGTTTAGTAGTTGATGACAGAGTCATTCACGTTTCTTTGAGTACTGCCGAGAGAACAACAGTCCAATTTCGGCCTGTTTCAATGCAGGCTTTAGTAACACGTTTCTTAATGGTTCTGTTCGTTCTCTCTACCACTCCAGCTGAATGTGGGTGATAGGGAATAATAAAATGTCAATCAATTGCTAAGCTTTTAGCCAAAAGGTGTGTTACTTTAGAAGCAAAAGGTGTGCTTTTATTACTTTCAATCACACTAGGAATACCAAACCTAGAGATGATCTCTTTCGTTAATATTTTTACAACTGTTTTAGCGTTCTCAGTCACGCATGCAAATGCTTCTGGCCACTTACTGAATCTGTCAACTATAACCAACAGGTTTCTCAGATTTCCTACTTGTGGCATATGTGTGAAATCAATCTGTAGGGGTTGGAAGGGTTGCTCAGGAAAAGTAAGCGCATCATGTCGTACAGGTCAATGTATGTTAGTTTTGGCACAAGTCAAACATGAATCTAACACTAGCTTGGTTGTTTTAGCTACATCAGCAGTTCAGTATGATGAGTTTATAGCCTGTGTGACTTTAGCTGTGCTAATGTGTGACATCCAATGGTAATGTTACACCAACACTATTAAAGCTAGTTAAGGCAGAGCAATTTTTTCATCTACATCTCTAATGATAACAGCAGAATATGATTTACATTGTTTAGAAGCCCAATACTTTATGTCCTCCTTCACTTCTGACTCCTTCACTTCTGACTATTTTTTAGGTCAATATCTGGTATATTGGAGATATGTGTCATCATCGGGATCTCAGGATTTGTCTGTACTGTGTCCAAATCTACTGGTTGTTTTGTTGCTTCCTCATCTACTTTATCCGCTAACGTGTTTCCCCGAATTTCCTCTGAATCACCTGCGGCATGTTCTGTAACCTTAACTATGGCCATTTTGGCAGGAAGATGAACAGCATTTAAGAGGCCCCCCCAATGAGATTAAAATGTGCTATAGGCTTTCCATCAGCTGTTTTAAAGTGTCTTTGCTCCCATGTTTCGCGAAATGATCATGCACAACATCATAAGCATACTTAAAATCAGTGTATATAGTGCTTTACCTTCAGACAACTGACATGCTCTTGTAAGTGCGAACAACCCTGCAGCTTGTGCACATGTGTATGGTAATGGTTTAGCTTCAACTATTTCATCAGGTAATCTTACAACCGCATATTCACATAAATACACATCAGAGGGTTTTGAACACGATCTATCTAAATCAGGGGTCACCAATGTGGGCCCTTTTCTAAAAAATAGCTGTTTCCTACATTGTTTAATCATTGTTGATACTTATGAGAAATTATTAACATGATCAGTGTCCTCACATAGATAAATATCATTAATTATCAATAATAACATATAATTAAAGGTAAATTGAGCAAATTTGTTATTTCAGATCAAAATGAAAACTGTGTCTATCAAACTGTTAGCCCTTCACATTAATGGTACCCAAGAAGTAGCTCTCAGTTTCAGAAAGGCTGGTGACCCCTGATCTATATATAGGCAATCCCCCTTTTCCAGGGCCATATCTAAAAGATTGGGCCTACAAGAGGTCTCTTGTTTAATGTGTTTAAGGCAATCCTGTGTGTCTTTAAAACCACATGTAGCAGAGTCTAGCAAGTCTAGCAGATCACGCAGCGTTACTACAGCTAAATGCGGCTGAGAAGAAGGCTTGATGGTCACGTTTTCTGTAGCCGAGCGCGTGATTTCATAACCAGATCTACGTCGTGCTGTCATATTTTTTGTGTTGAGGTTATGTGGAATAGCTGTTACCTGATGTGAGGTGTACAGTATCAAAGGATGTCACAGCACTGTTTTCTCAGCATTCCGGACCATCAGACCATCAGTAGCCACTGCACGCATGCATGAGGGCAACCCTTGTGCTATGTTGTCTAAAGATTTGGAAAGAAATCAGGGCAAAATTTGTCACCATGTTCCTGGGCTAGAATCCCTGCAGCCGTTCCACCAGGTTCATGCGAATAAAGGTGAAAATTATGAGTATAAAATGTAATGTTTTAATAAAAACATTTTTAAAAACTTTTTATAAAAGAAAGTCAGACTTTTTTTCAAACCATTGTTTGTCATCACATTTTGCAGTGAATATTTGTACTTTCAATGGTTTTTAGTTAATAATGCTTATGAATCTAAAAAGTCAAAATTTTACAATAACTTTTAAAAACGATTTGTCATATCATGATTTTCATTGAATTTTTGCCCTTTTTTTTTTGCAGTTTTCTTGAAATTATTCTAATGAATATAAAAATTCTAATTTTTTGTTAATTGATGCTAATAAATATGAAAAGTCATATTTTCCACTATAGATTTTAAAAACTTGATTTGTCATATAACTCTTTTTTATTTAATTTTTTTATTAATTTTTTTTTTACAGTTTCTAGTTACATTTTTCCTTGTATATGAAAAGTCCTATTTTACCCAAGTATATTATAATCATATTAAAAAAACTCAGCTTTTTGCCAAAAATTTTTCACAATAAATTTGTAAAAACGATTTGTCATGTTGTGATGCAGGGAATGAGGCGGAAGCCGAAGTGGACGCAATACAAGTGTTTAATGACAATCTCGGGAGAAGAACACACATACAGCAAAGTGGTGCAGTCCTGTAAATAGTATAGCAGTCTGTATATAGTAACTCCACGGTGCGCTGGCAGCGGCCGGAGAATGGCGAAGCAGACAGCGTGACGTGGGAAAACAATAACGGACGAAGTGGAAGTGGAGATGGGCTGCTTATATGTGTGCGTGGTTGATGAAGATCAGGTGCAGAGCGTTAGTAATCAGGCGAGCAGCTCCGTGCAGGCGGGGCTGGTGCGGGCGAGGACGCAGGGACGCTATAATGAAACCTTTTTAGTTTACTTACTGCACTTTTTTCAACAGCCTTCCATGAAAATATGCTTCTGTATATGGAAATTTATATTTTACAAATAAATTTATTATTCATGTAAAACGTCATAATTTTGTTAAACCATGGTTTGTGATGTGAAAGTTTTTCGTTTACGTATTGCACTTTTTAATGTTTTTTTATGAAATTATGCTTATGAATATAAAAATTCATATTTTCACAAACACTCAGATTTTGCTGAAAAAATTTAAAAGGATTTTATAAAAAAGTTATGATTATGAATATGAAATTTAATATTAAAAAAAAATATTAATAAAAGAAAATTAGATTTGTTTCAAACCATTGTTTGTCATGAGAGTTTTTGCGATGAACATTTGCAATTTTTAATGTTTTTTTGTTAAATGATGATTATGATTATGAAAAGTCATAATTTCACTTTTTTTTTTCAATGAAAATTTCATATTTTTGTCAAACATGATTTGTATGGTCACCTTTTTGTTTCTTAATATCACTTTTTTAAAAGGTTTTCCGTGAACATATGCTTCTAAATATGAAAACGCATATGTTCATAATGACTATCATATTTTGTTATGCAAAATGACATTTTTATCAAACCCTGGTTTCTCATGTAAATGTTTTTAGTTAAATGATAATTATGAAAATTCATATATTCACATTTACTCATATTTTTATGAAAAGGTTAACGATTTCTTATAAATGAAATTATGTTTATGAATATGAAATGTAATATTTTAATAAAAACATTTTATTTTATAAACGAAAGTCAGATTTTGTTCAAACCGTTGCCATCACGTTTGTGTTGAATCTTTGCACTTTCAACAGTTAAATGATGCTTATGAATATGATATAATTTCACAATAACTTGTAGAAACTTGAATTGTTTTATGACGTTTTTCATTGAATCTTTGTATTTTTTTTTTTTGCATTTTTCATTTAAATTATTTATTTGTATATGAAAATGTATATAATTTATATGAGAAAAGTCATTTATGTCAAGGAATAGTTTATAATAAAAAACCTTTTAGTTCACTTATTGCACTTTTAACGATTTTTTGTGAAATGATGCTTATGAATATAACTTGTAAATACTTGATTTGACATTTCACGTTTTCATTGAATTTTGCACTTTTTAACAGTTTTACAATAATAATGTAATTTAATAATTGAAAAGCTGATGAATAGGAAAATGTATATTTTACCAATTAATTATATTTTTATTAAAAACAAATGTTTTGCTCAAATCATTATCATGTTGGTTTTCCATGATCATATGATTTACAGTTACACAATTACTCATCTTATTACGGTAAAGGTTAATGTATTTTATTGTTTTTTTAATGTATATTTTCATTAAGAAAAATTTGAATTATTACTGTTGTTTCGATTTTAAAGAATTTAATGATTTTAATAATTTTCAGCGGTTAAGAAACTCATTCTTGACAGCACGTAGATGGCTTTGCTGAACATGTGCTGTTCTTTCGATTTTGATGAATTATAACTTTATTACACATTTTAAATTACTTTTTGCAGTTTTCATGATATTATGATTATGAATATGAAAATTCATAGCTTTGAAAAAACACAGCACTTAGACAGCTTTGCCAAATATGTGTTGTTGTTTCAATTTTGATGAATTATGACTTTTTAACCCATTTTCATTCACTTTTTGCAGTTTTCTACAGTTTTTATGAAATTATGATTATGAATATAAAAATTCATATCTTTTAAAAAAATATATAATATTTCTCTGAGAAATATCATATTTTGGTCAGGAAATGTTTTGTTATATTATAATCTCATCATAAACATGTAAAATCATCATGGCTAAGTGCATGCTGCTTGTACAAATACGCTTGTGTTTAAAAACCGCTTTCTCTTCGTCCTAGAAGCCTGAGACTTGCGGAAACGAGTTTTCAGCGGTTAAGAAACTCATTCTTGACAGAATGTAGAAGGTTTTGCCAAATATGTGCTGATGTTCCGATTTTGATGAATTATGACTTTATAACACATTTTAATTTATTATTTGCCGTTTTTCATGAAATTATGATTATGAATATGAAAAATCATATTTTTGAAACAAATAAAATATTTTTTGTAAAAAATATCATATTTTGCCCAGGAAATGTTTGGTTTATCATAAACATGTAAAATTTTAATGGACAAGTGCATGTTGCTTGTACAAATACGCTTGGTTCGAAAAACCGCTTTCTCTTCGTCCTAGAAGCCTGAGACTTGCGGAATCGCGTTTTCAGCGGTTAAGAAACTAATTCTTGGCAAGCACGTAAAAGGCTTTGCCAAATATGTGCTGTTGTTTCGATTTTAATGAATTTTGACTTTATAACCCATTTTTATTCACTTATTGCAGTTTTCTACAATTTTTATGAAATTCTGATTATGATTACGAAAATTCATATTTTTGAAATAACTATAATATTTTTGTGAGAAATATCCTATTTTGGTGGGGAAATGTAGTGTTATATTATATCTCATCATAAACATGTAAAATTATAATGGACAAGTGCATGTTGCTTGTACAAATACGCTTGGTTCGAAAAACCGCTTTCTCCGTCTTAGAAGCCTGAGACCTGCGGAATCGCGTTTTCAGCGGTTAAGAAACTAATTCTTGGCAAGCACGTAAAAGGCTTTGCCAAATATGTGCTGTTGTTTCGACTTTAATGAATGTTGACTTTTTAACCCATTTTCATACACTTTTTGCAGTTTTCTACAATTTTTTATGAAATTATGATTATGATTATAACTGTCAAACTCAGTTTTATGTATGAAAAAAAAAAAAAAAAAAAAAACATTTTGTCAGTTTATTTGTTTACAATATTTAATGATTTTCAATTAAATTATTCTTCTAAATATCAAAAATCATGTTTTAAATATAATGGTTTTCTTTTTACGATTTTTTTTTTTTTGTCAAAACATTTTAGGTTTATCTTTTTTTATTTTATGTAATATAAATTTATTACGTCTATTTTTTTAAATGCTTATGATTTTTTTTCATGAAAAGAGGCATATTTTTGTCCTCTTTTTGTCTTGTCTTTTTCATTTACTTATCGCAGATTTGAACGGTTTTTAAAGAAAATTTGCTTATGAATATGAAAATTCCTATTTTCCCAATAATAATCATATTTTTTTATCAAAAAAAGATATTGTTTTCAAACTACCGTTTGTCATGTATCATTACCGTTTAAGTCTTGCACTTTTTATTGTTGTTTTTTTTACATTTAATAATGCTTATAAATCAGAAAATTCATATTTTTACAACTTATTTCATATTTTTTTATGAAATTTATTATAAAATGTAATATTAAAAAATAAATAATTGTTTTTAAAAAATAAAAATAAAAAACTTTTTTTCAAACCATCGTTTGTCATCACATTTTGCATTGAATTTTTGCACTTTTTAGTTGATGATGCTTATGAATATTAAAAGTAAACATTTTCACAAAAACTTGTAAAATATCATATCACGTTATTTATTAGCAGTTTTTCATGAAATTATTAGTATGAATATAAAAATGATTAGTTTACCAATTGATCTCTTTTTTTTTTTTTTTTTTTTAAGTTTTATTTTTTTTAAACCAATGTTTTTTATGTAAGTTTTTCGCTTACATATTGCACTATATTTTCTATTAAATGATGCTTATAATTATGGAAATGTATATTTTCACAATAACTATCAATTTTTTTATGTAAAAGTCATATTTTTGTCAAAACATGAACTGCATTGTCACTTTTTTGTTATTCATTCACTTATGGCACTTTTAAAAAAAGGTTTGCCAATATCATGTTTTATATTTTTACAAATACTCATATTTTTATGGTAAAGGTTAACGTTTTTTTATGAAATTATGTTTATGAATAAGAAATTATATATTTTAATAAAAACATTACATTACAAAAAAAGTAATTTTTTTTTTTTTACAAAAAAAGTAATTATTTTCAAACCATTGTTTGTCATGTCATGTTTTTTAACCCAGCCATTAGGGAGGCACAAGCCAGTGCATTCTTAGTGCCGGTCCCAAGCCCGGGTAAATGGGGAGGGTTGCGTTAGGAAGGGCATCCAGCGTAAAACATGCGCCAAATCAAATATGCGGATCACAAATAAGAATTTCATACCGGATCCGTCGAGGCCCGGGTTAACAACGACCGCCACAGGTATCGTTAGCCGACAGGGTACCGGTGGAAATTGGGCTACTGTTGGCCGAAGGAGGTGAAGGAGAGGAGGAAGACGTCTACAGAGACGGCAGGGAAAGGAGCAGTGTAGGAGAGTGGAGGTTCGGGTTGGTACTTTAAATGTTGGTACTATGACGGGTAAAGGGAGAGAAGTAGCTGATATGATGGAGAGGAGAAAGGTAGATATGCTGTGTGTTCAGGAGACCAAGTGGAAAGGGAGTAGGGCCAGGAACATTGGAGGTGGATTTAAACTGTTTTATCATGGTGTGGATGGAAAGAGAAATGGTGTAGGGGTGATTCTGAAGGAAGAGTACAGTAAGAGTGTAGTGGAGGTGAAGAGAGTTTCTGATAGGGTGATGATCGTGAAGGTGGAAGTTGAAGGGATGATGATAAATGTCATCAGTGCCTATGCTCGACAAGTTGGCTGTGAGATGGAGGAGAAGGAAAGATTCTGGAGTGAATTAGATGAAGTGGTAGATGGTGTACCTAGGAAGGAACGGTTGGTGATTGGGGCGGACTTTAATGGGCATGTAGGTGAAGGGAACAGAGGTGACAAGGAGGTAATGGGTAGGTATGGTTTTAAGGAGAGGAATGTGGAAGGGCAGATGGTGGTAGATTTTGCTAAAAGGATGGAAATGGCAGTGGTGAACACTTATTTTAAGAAGAAGGAGGATCATAGGGTGACGTATAAAAGTGGAGGAAGGTGCACACAGGTGGACTATGTGCTATGCAGGAGATGCAACCTGAAGGAGATTGGCGACTGTAAGGTGTTGGCAGGGGACAGTGTAGCTAGACAGCATAGGATGGTGGTCTGTAGGATGGTTTTGGAGGCGAAGAAGAAGAGGAGGAGAGTGAGGACTGAAAGAAGAATAAGATGGTGGAAACTGAAGGAGGAAGAGTGTAGTGTGAGGTTCAGGGAAGAGGTCAGAGAGAGGCTCAGTGGTGTTAAGGAGGTGTTGGATGATTGGGCAACTACTGCAGGAGTGATGAGGGAGGCAGCTAGAAAAGTACTTGGTGTGACATCTGGAAATAGAAAGGAAGACAAGGAGACGTGGTGGTGGAATGAGGAAGTGCAGGAGAGCATAAGGAGAAAGAGGTTGGCAAAACAGAAGTGGGATAGACAGAGTGATGAGAAAAGTAGGCAGGAGTACAAGGAGATGCGGCAGCAGGTTAAGAGGGATGTGGCGAAAGCCAAGGAAAAGGCATATGAGGAGCTGTATGAGAGGTTGGACACTAAGGAAGGAGAAAAGGATTTGTACCGATTGGCCAGGCAGAGGGACCGAGCTGGAAAGGATGTACTGCAAGTTAGAGCAGTAAAGGATGGAGAGGGAAATGTGTTGACTAGTGAGGAGAGTGTGTTGAGAAGGTGGAGGGAGTATTTTGAGCAGCTGATGAATGAGGAAAATCAGAGAGAGAGAAGGTTGGATGATGTGGAGTTGGTGAAGCAGGATGTAGATAGGATTAGTAAGGAGGAAGTGAGAGCAGCGATTAAGAGGATGAAGAGTGGAAAGTCGGTTGGACCAGATGACATACCGGTAGAAGCGTGGAGATGTTTAGGAGAGATGGCAGTGGAGTTTTTAACCAGATTGTTTAACAGGATTTTGGAAGGTGAGAAGATGCCTGAGGAATGGAGAAGAAGTGTGCTGGTACCGATCTTTAAGCATAAAGGAGATGTGCAGACCTGCAGTAACTACAGGGGTATTAAGTTGATCAGTCACACCATGAAGTTATGGGAAAGAGTAGTGGAAGCCAGGCTGAGAGAAGAGGTGACCATCTGTGAGCAACAGTATGGTTTCATGCCGAGGAAGAGCACCACAGATGCCTTATTTGCTTTGAGAATGTTGATGGAGAAGTATAGAGAAGGACAGAAGGAATTGCATTGTGTATTTGTGGATTTAGAGAAGGCGTACGACAGGGTGCCAAGAGAGGAGTTGTGGTATTGTATGAGGAAGTCAGGTGTGTCAGAGAAGTATGTGAGGGTGGTGCAGGACATGTATGAGGACAGTGTGACGGCAGTGAAGTGTGCAGTAGGTACGACAGACTGGTTTAGAGTGAAGGTTGGACTGCATCAAGGATCGGCCCTGAGCCCTTTCCTGTTTGCAGTGGTGATGGACAGGTTGACGGACGAGGTCAGACAGGAGTCTCCCTGGACTATGATGTTTGCGGATGATATTGTGATTTGTTGTGAGAGTAGGGAGCAGGTTGAGAAGAGCCTGGAGAGGTGGAGATATGCGCTGGAGAGAAGGGGAATGAAACTCAGTAGGAGTAAGACAGAATACATGTGTGTGAATGAGAGGGAGGGCAGTGGAGTGGTGCGGTTGCAGGGAGAAGAGCTTCAGAAGGTGGAGGAATTCAGGTACCTAGGGTCAACAGTGCAAAGTAATGGAGAGTGTGTTAGAGAAGTGAAGAAAAGAGTGCAGGCAGGGTGGAGTGGGTGGAGAAGAGTGACAGGAGTGATTTGTGATAGTAGGGTATCTGCAAAATTGAAAGGGAAAGTTTATAGGACTGTGGTGAGACCTGCGATGTTGTATGGTTTAGAGACAGTGGCATTGAGTAAAAGACAGGAGGTGGAGCTGGAGGTAGCAGAGCTGAAGATGTTGAGGTTTTCGTTGGGAGTGACGAGGATGGATAAGATTAGAAATGAGTTTATTAGAGGGACAGCGCATGTACGATGTTTTGGTGACAAGGTGAGGGAGGCGAGATTGAGATGGTTTGGACATGTGCAGAGGAGGGACATGAATTATATTGGTAGGAGAATGCTGAGGATGGAGCCACCACGTAGGAGGAAAAGAGGAAGGCCGAGAAGGAGGTTCATGGATGTGGTGAGGGAAGACATGCAGGTAGTTGGTGTAAAGAGGCAGATGTAGAGGACAGGGTGGTATGGAGACGGATGATCCGCTGTGGCGACCCCTAATGGGAGCAGCCGAAAGAAGAAGAAGAAGAAGAAGTTTGTCATGTCATGTTTTTCATTGAATTTTTGCATTTTTTACCAATATTTCATGAAATAATTCTGATGAATATGACAATTTATAAGTTCCCAATTAATTTCAAAATATGATTTGTATGCTCACTTTTTAAATTTTTTGTTTCCATTTGGCAATTATTTAAAGGTTTTCCATGAACATATGCTTCTGAATATGAAAATATCATATTTCGTTATGTAAAAAGTCATGAAATCTTTTTCATTACACAACTTTTTGGCTATCTGTTTCGCTTTCTGTTTTGCGCACGGAAAAGCATGAGCCAACTTAGTAAAATGATCAGTAACAACTAATACATACACGGATCGTTGCTTGCTATCCACACCAAAAATGCAAACACACCAACTCCATCGGTACTGAAATCTTAATGCTCTCAAGAGGGGCTAGAGCAGATGGCTCTGGTGTTTTGGCCAATACACACCTCTGACAATACTTGACATTCTCCCTAATATCATACTCCATCCTAGGCCAATAAAAACATTGTCGAGCTAACTGGAGGGTTCCTGACTGTCCCTGATGTCCAACAAGATCATTTACACCGTTTTAAGCCTTAGCCCTAAGACTTGATGGAATTACAAGTTGGAACCTTTTGTGATTGCTTAACGAATCTTTCGAGATGCGATAAATTACTACGTTTTGCAATTTCAACCTATCCCATTGCTTAAAAAAAGCTAAAGGTATCGTTAGCCAACAGGATACCGGTGGAAATTAGGCTACTGTTGGCCGAAGGAAGAGAAGGAGAGGAGGAAGAAGTCTACAGAGACAGCAGGAAAAGGAGAAGTGTAGGAGAAAAGAGGTTCGGGTTGGTACTTTAAATGTTGGTACTATGAATGGTAAAGGGAGAGAGATAGCTGATATGATGGAGCGGAGAAAGGTAGATATGTTGTGTGTTCAGGAGACCAAGTGAAAAGGGAGTAAGGGCAGGAACATCGGAGGTGGGTTTAAACTGTTCTATCATGGTGTGGATGGAAAGAGAAATGGTGTAGGGGTGATTCTGAAGGAAGAGTACAGTAAGAGTGTAGTGGAGGTGAAGAGTGTTTCTGATAGGGTGATGAACATGAAACTGGAAGTTGAAGGGATGATGATAAATGTCATCAGTGCCTATGCTCCACAAGTCACCGGTGAGATAGAGGAAAAGGAAAGATTCTGGAGTGAATTAGATGAAGTGGTAAAAGAAAGATTAGTGATTGGGGCAGACTTTAATGGGCATATGTAGGTGAAGGGAACAGAGGCGATGAGGAGGTGATGGGTAGGTATGGTTTTAAGGAGAGGAATGTAAAAGGGCAGATGGTTGTAGATTTTGCCAAAAGGATGGAAACGGCAGTGGTGAATACATATTTTAAGAAGAAGGATGAGCATAGGGTGACCTATAAGAGTGGAGGAAGGTGCGTACAGGTGGACTTTGTTCTATGCAGGAGATGCAACCTGAAGGAGATTGGAGACTGTAAGGTGTTGGCGGGGGACAGTTTATCTAGACAGCATCGGATGGTGGTCTGTAGGATGGTTTTGGAAGCGAAGAAGAAGAGGAGGACGGTGAGGACTGAAAGAAGAATAAGATGGTGGAAACTGAAGGAGGAAGAGTGTAGTGGGAGGTTCAGGGAAGAGGTCAGTCAGGGGCTCGGTGGTGGTGAAGCGGAATTGGATGATTGGGTAACAACTGCAGGAGTGATGAGGATAGCAGCTTGAGATGTGCAGACCCGCAGTAACTACAGGGGAATTACGAAAGGAAGACAAAAAGATGTGGTGGTGGAATGAGGAAGTGCAGGAGAGCATAGGGAGAAAGAGGTTGGCAAAACAGAAGTGGGATCGACAGAGTGATGAAAAAAGTAGGCAGGAGTACAAGGAGATGCGGCAGCAGGTAAACAGGGATGTGGCAAAAGCCACGGAAAAGGCATATGAAGAGCTCTATGAGAGGTTGGACACTAAGAGAGGAGAAAGGGATTGGCCAGGCAGAGGGACCGAGCTGAGGAGGATGCACTGCAAGTTAGAGCAATAAAGGATGAAGATGGAAATGTGTTGACTAGTGAGGAGAGTGATGTGAGAAGATGAAGGGAGTATTTTGAGCAGGTGATGAATGAGGAAAATCAGAGAGAGAGAGAGAAGGTTGGATGATGTGGAGTTGGTGAAGCAGGATGTGGATAGGATTAGTAAGGAGGAAGTGAGAGCAGCGACTAAGAGGATGAAGAGTGAAAAGTCGGTTGGACCAGATGACATACCTGTAGAAGCATGGAGATGTTTAGGAGAGATGGAAGTGGAGTTTTTAACCAGATTGTTTACCA
>MU555182.1:3561104-3572833 GCA_024362625.1 Silurus asotus
TCTCTCTCTCTCTCTCTCTCGTGCATTAAAGCCCAAGCGAGCTGTACTCCGGCTTCTGCCTTTTGTTTTCCGCACCCTGACACCTTTAGTGGACTTTGCTATTCTAGTAACTACTAGAAGCCCAGAGTTTTGAGATCTCAGGGAGTGTGGCGGATTGTAGCGAGTTAAAAGACTGGATAGATACATGGGAGCCAAACCATTTAGTGCTTTATAGGTGAGAAGTAATAGTTTGTAGTCTATTCGAAACTTAACAGGAAGCCAATGTAGGGACGATAAGATCGGGGTTATGTGATCATATTTTCTTGACCTTGTAAGAACTCTGGCTGCTGCATTCTGGACTAACTGAAGCTTGTTTATTAATGATGCAGGACATCCACACTGTAACGCATTACAGTAGTCTATTCTGGAGGTCATGACCGCATGGACGAGCTTCTCTGCATCGGTTATGGACAACATATTTCTTAGTTTAGAAATAGTTCTAAGGTGAAAGAAGGCTGTTTTTGTAACTTGATTGATATGATTTTTGAAAGACAAGTCGCTGTCTAAAATAACACCCAGGTCTTTTACCGTTGAACTAGTGGTTACAGAGCATCCGTCTAAATGCAGGTTGAGATGCTGGAGCTTCTGTATACTAGTTTTTGGTCCGATAAACAAAATCTCAGTCTTATCGGAATTTAAAAATAGAAAGTTATGGGTCATCCAATCTCCTATTTCTTTAACACACTCAGTTATCCGGGTTAATTGAGCTGTATCGCCTGGTTTAGATTAAATATATAGCTGACTATCATCAGCATAACAATGGAAGCTAATTCCATGCCTTCTAATAATATTTCCTAACGAAAGCATGTATATTGTGAACGGAAGGGGTCCTAGAACTGAACCTTGCGGCACGCCATAATTTACTTGCATTAGCCTGGATAGCTCTTCATTTAAATCTACGAAATAGTAACGATCGGACAGGTAGGATTTAAACCAGCTTAATGCCTGTCCCTGAATGCCGATGTAATTTTGTAATCGATTCTAGGAGGAGATCATGGTCTATAGTGTCGAATGCAGCACTAAGATCTAGTAAAACCAACAGCGAGATGAAGCCTTGGTCTGAAGCTAAAAACAGGTCATTAGTTATTTTAACTAGAGCAGTTTCTGTGCTATGATGGGGCCTAAAACCTGACTGAAATTCTTCAAAGATATTGTTCTCTTGCAGGTAGGAACATAACTGGGCAGCGACAATCTTTTCTAAAATCTTAGACATAAATGGGAGATTTGAAATTGGTCTGTAATTTGATAACGTGTTTGGATCCAGATTAGGTTTTTTAATGAGGGGCTTAATAACTGCTAACTTGAGGGATTTAGGGACGTGACCTAAAGACAGTGAGGAGTTAATAATATTTAGAAGAGGTTCACCAGTTGTATATAACACTTCCTTCAGTAATTTAGTAGGAACTGGATCTAACTGACATGTTGTTGATTTAGCTTTGGCAATAACATTATACAGCTCTTTCTGTCCTATACAATGTAAAACAGTGGAGTTGTGGAGTTAAAGGTAACACTGTCTCAGGAGATGCTGTCAGAGGTTGAACTGCCACAATTGTTTTTCTAATGTTATCTATTTTTTCAGTGAAGAAAAAAAGTCCTCACTACTAAACTGTGATGGAACACAATTTTCAGAGCCCTGATTTGTAGTTAGTTTAGCTACAGTACTGAAAAGGAACTTGGGATTGTTTTTGTTTTTTTCTATAAGTTTGCTCAGGTGTTCAGCTCTAGCAGCTTTGAGCGCCCTTCTGTCGCTGAGCATACTGTCTTTATACGCGATTCTAAATACCTCCAATTTAGTTTTCCTCCATTTTCTCTCCAGATTACGGGCTGTTCACTTGAGTTTATGCGTATGACTATTATACCAAGGTGCAGGTACTTGTTCTCTAACCTTTTTTAACCGGATGGGGGCAACGGTGTCTAATGTGCTAGTGAGGACATTAGACACGTCTATGTTGTTAGTGATTTCATCAAGATTATTAGTAGTTATGGGTTTAGTGAGAAATTGAGATAAATCAGGCAGGTTATTTATGAATCTGTCCTTAGTGGTTGGAACAATAGTCCTACCAAGTTGATAACGTGGTGCAACACGGCTAATCTGCTCTACCGGTAGTGTGTACAGTATGAGGTAATGGTCTGTGATATCATCACTCTGAGGTAAAATATCTATATCAGTGACGTCTGCTCCATGGGATATTATTAAGTCTAATGTGTGGTTAAAACGATGAGTTGGTCTGGTGACATTTTGTTTAACCCCAAAAGAGTTTAATAAATCAACAAATGATAATCCTAGAGCATCGTTTACATCATCTACATGAATATTAAAATCTCCTACAAGCAGCACTTATCAAAATTTATCAAGAGGTCTGATGGAAAACAAGCAAACTCTTAAAGAAAATCAGCGTAGGGTCCCCCCCACGACCAGTCTGAGGCGGCTCATGTTAATAATCATATCCTGACGGTGTCGACTCGTTTAGACCCATATAATCACCTGGTTTAATCCAGGTCTCAGTGAGACAGAGTGCATCGAGATTATTCTCTGTGATCATCTAATTTATAATCAGTGCTTTGGGTGCAAGTGATCTAATGTTTAAAAGACCAAACTTTAAAACTTTTTGGTGTTTGTTTATCTGGCATTTTTCAGTTCTAACTTCAATGAGATTATTTCTGGATCTTGTGTATTTAATTCTTGGTTTTGCTACACGAGGAATAGACACGGTTTCTATAAACTGGGCTGTGTGTGAACTTGTAACTATTTAGTCTGTTGTATGCATGTTCTCATTGTTGAAGATTTCCTGATATCTTACCAGTCAGATGGTGTGAAGTATACTAGAGATGTTATCTGATAGCACTGCTGCTCCAACTCTGCTGGGGTGCAGGCCATCAGGGCGGAAGAACCCAGGACGCTCCCAGAAACAGTTCCAGTTATTAACAAAGAGAAGTTCATGTTCTCGACACCATGACTGTAACCATTCATTTAGAGCTAAAAGTCTACTAAACTTCTCAGCTCCTCGCCGGTAAGTGGGAAGAGGTCCTGACACTATGATTCTTGTTGTGGGTGATGTGCTGGGTACCGTCTCCACCAGGATCCTGAAATCCCTCTTTAATAGCTCCGTTTGCCTCAGCCTGGTGTCGTTCGTTCCGGCATGAAGAACAACCGCTCCGAAGTTCTCTTTCAGGATCGTGGGGACCTGCGCAGCGACATCAAGAACACGAGCACCAGGAAAACAGCGAGTGTGCACCTTACCTGTAGCTCCGGTAGCGCGGACATGCCGGACGATGGAATCTCAGAGAATCACAGTGTCGCGAGACGGAACGCGGGTCTGGGCAGAGAAACACGCGGAGTTGAGGTGCTGGGGGCGTTGGGTTCAGCCCGGGAATTTACCTGGGACGAGTGCGCGTCCGCACGGGATGTTTCCAGCACCGCTTTCCGCTCTCGCAGCCGGGCATGCTTTACATGCAGCTCGCGAATCTGTTTCTCCAAACAATATAGGATTATTAAAAGAGAAAAACACAAACAAACGAATATAAACACGAATACAAACACGGAACTCGCGGCAAACAAGTCAAACACAGGAAGCTACGTCACCGGAACGTTTGCAAATCGAACGAGTCCTCACCTGTGCTCAAAGTCATACCCATATGAGCATAGTGCTCATAATCACGAACGGAGTTCAGATACACAAATAAGATAAAGTGAGAGAAAATATAGTGGTAGTCGAGTTTAACTGACTACAGGCACAAGTCAGGAAGACAAACAATATAGGATTATTAAAAGAGAAAAACACAAACAAACGAATATAAACACGAATACAAACACGGAACTCGCGGCAAACAAGTCAAACACAGGAGTTGAAACCAAGACTGGTGAGAGAGAGTCAATGATGAGATGAAACAGCCACTGATGGAGAAGTATAGAGAAGGACAGAATGAATTGCATTGTGTATTTGTGGATTTAGAGAAAGCGTTCGACAGAGTGCCAAAAGAGAAGTTGTGGTATTGTATGAGGAACTCAGGTGTGTCAGAGAAGTATGTGAGGGTGGTGCAGGACATGTATGAGGATGTGCAGTAGGAACGACATACTGGTTCAGGGTGAAGGTTGGACTGCATTAAGGATCGGCCCTAAACTCTATCCTGTTTCCAGTGGTGATGGACAGTTTGACGGACGAGGTTAGACAGGAGTCTCCCTAGACTATGATGTTTGCGGATGATATTTTGATTTGTGGTGAGCAGGTTGAGAAGAGCCTGGAGAGGTGGAGATATGCGCTGGAGAGAAGGGGAATGAAAGTCAGTACGAGTAAGACAGAGTACATGTGCGTAAATGAAAGGGAGGGTAGTGGAGTGGTGCGGTTACAGGGAGAAGAGGTGGAGAAGGTGGAGGAATTCATGTACCTGGTGTCAACATTGCAAAGTAATGGAGAGTGTGTTAGAGAAGTAAAGAAAAGAGTGCAGGCAGGGTGGAGTGGGCGAAGAAGTCCAATTTCGGCCTGTTTCAATGCAGGCTTTAGTAACACGTTTCTTAATGGTTCTGTTCGTTCTCTCTACCACTCCAGCTGAATATGGGTGATAGGGAATATTAAAATGGCAATCAATTGCTAAGCTTTTAGCCAAAAGTTGTGTTACTTTAGAAGCAAAAGGTGTGCCATTATTACTTTCAATCACACTAGGAATACCAAACCTAGAGATGATCTCTTTCGTTAATATTTTTACAACTGTTTTAGCGTTCTCTGTCACGCATGCAAATGCTTCTGGCCACTTACTGAATCTGTCAACTATAACCAACAGGTTTCTCAGATTTCCTACTTGTGGCATATGTGTGAAATCGATCTGTAGGTGTTGGAAGGGTTGCTCAGGAAAAGTAAGCGCATCATGTCGTACAGGTCAATGTATGTTAGTTTTGGCACAAGTCAAACATGAATCTAACACTAGCTTGGTTGTTTTAGCTACATTAGCAGTTAAGTATGATGAGTTTATAGCCTGTGTGACTTTAGTTGTGCTAATGTGTGACATCCAATGGTAATGCTACACCAACACTATTAAAGCTAGTTAAGGCAGAGCAATTTTTTCATCTACATCTCTAATGATACCAGCAGAATATGATTAACATTGTTAAGAAGCCCAATACTTTATGTCCTCCTTCACTTCTGACTCTGAAGTATTTTTTAGGTCAATATCTGGTATATTGGAGATATGTGTCATCATCGGGATCTCAGGATTTGTCTGTACTGTGTCCAAATCTACTGGTTGTTTTGCTGCTTCCTCAGCTACTTTATCCGCTAACGTGTTTCCCCGAATTTCCTCTGAATCACCTGTGCCATGTTCTGTAACCTTAACTATGTCCATTTTGGCAGGAAGATGAACAGCATTTAAGAGGCCCCCCCAATGAGATTAAAATGTGCTATAGGCTTTCCATCAGCTGTTTTAAAGTGTCTTTGCTTCCATGTTTCGCTAAATTATCATGCACAACATCATAAGCATACTTAGAATCAGTGTATATAGTGCTTTACCTTCAGACAACTGACATGCTCTTGTAAGTGCGAACAACCCTGCAGCTTGTGCACATGTGTATGGTAATGGTTTAGCTTCAACTATTTCATCAGGTAATCTTACATATTCACATAAATCTTACATATTCACATAAATACACATCTTACATATTCACATAAATACACATCAGAGGGTTTTGAACACGATCTATCTAGATCAGGGGTCACCAATGTGGGCCCTTTTCTAAAAAAAAACTGTTTCCTACTTTGTTTAATCATTGTTGATACTTATGAGAAATTATTAACATTATCAGTGTCCTCATATAGATAAATATCATTAATCATCAATAATAACATATTATTAAAGGTAAATTGAGCAAATTTGTTATTTCAGATCAAAATGAAAACTGTGTCTATCAAACTGTTAGCCCCTCACATTAATGGTACCCAAGAAGTAGCTCTCAGTTTCAGAAAGGCTGGTGACCCCTGATCTATATATAGGCAATCCCCCTCTTCCAGGACCTACAAGAGGTCTCTTGTTTAATGTGTTTAAGGCAATCCTGTGTGTCTTTAAAACCACAAGTCTAGCAGAGTCTAGCAAGTCTAGCAGATCACGCAGCGTTACTACAGCTGAATGCGGCTGAGAAGAAGGCTTGATGGTTACGTTTTCTGTAGCCGAGCGCGTGATTTCATAACCAGATCTACGTCGTGCGTTCATATCTTTTGTGTTGAGGTTATGTGGAATAGCTGTTACCTGATGTGAGGTGTACAGTATCAAAGGATGTCACAGCACTGTTTTCTCAGCATTCCGGACCATCAGACCATCAGCAGCCACTGCACGCATGCATGAGGGCAACCCTTGTGCTATGTTGTCTAAAGACTTGGAAAGAAATCAGGGCAAAATTTGTCACCATGTTCCTGGGCTAGAATCCCTGCAGCCGTTCCACCAGGTTCATGCGAATAAAGGTGAAAATTATGAGTATACAATGTAATATTTTAATAAAAACATTTTTAAAAACTTTTTTATTAAAGAAAGTCAGATTTTTTTCAAACCATTGTTTGTCATCACATTTTGCAGTGAATATTTGTACTTTCAATGGTTTTTAGTTAATAATGCTTATGAATCTAAAAAGTCAAAATTTTACAATAACTTTTAAAAACGATTTGTCATATCATGATTTTCATTTAATTTTTGCACTTTTTTTACAGTTTTCATGAAATTATTCTAATGAATATAAAAATTTAAATTTTTTGTTAATTGATGCTAATAAATATGAAAAGTCATATTTTCCACTATAGATTTTAAAAACTTGATTTTTCCTATAACGCTTTTTTATTTAATTTTTTTATTACAGTTTCTATTTACATTTTTCCTTGTATATGAAAAGTCCTTTTTTACCCAAGTATATCATAATCATATTAAAATACTCTTTTTTTGCCAAAAAATTTTCACAATAAATTTGTAAAAACGATTTGTCATGTCATGTTTTTTAATGAATTATTTCACCTTTTTTTTTTTTTTTTTTTTTTTTTTACAATTTTTTCATAAAATTTTCCTTTTTTTTTGTACAGCTTTTTCGTTAAAATTTTCCTTTGGATAAAAAAATTACCATTTTACCAATTTATTTCACATTCATATGAAAAAATTCTTATTTTTGCCAAACATGGTTATAATGAAACCTTTTTAGTTTACTTCTTGCACTTTTTTCAACAGCCTTCCATGAAAATATGCTTCTGTATATGGAAATGTATATTTTACAAATTAATTTAATATTCATGTAAAACGTCATAATTTTGTTAAACCATGGTTTGTGTTGGGAAAGTTTTTCATTTACGTATTGCATTTTTTTATGTTTTTTTATGAAATTATGCTTATGAATATAAAAATTCATAATTTCACAAACACTCAGATTTTGTTGACAAAATTGAAAAAGATTTTATAAAAAATTATGATTATGAATATGAAATTTAATATTTAAAAAAAAATTTATAAAAAAAAATCAGATTTGTTTCAAAACATTGTTTGTCATAACAGTTTTTGCGATGAACATTTGCACTTTTTAATGTTTTTTTGTTAAATGATGATTATGAAAATTATTTTCAATGAAAATGTCATATTTTTGTCAAATATGATTTGTATGGTCACCTTTTTGTTTCTTAATATCACTTTTTTTTAAAAGGTTTTCCGTGAACATATGCGTCTAAATATGAAAAGTCATATGTTTATAATGACTATCATATTTTTTTATGCAAAATTAAATTTTTATCAAACCCTGGTTTCTCATGTAGATGTTTTTAGTTAAATGATGATTATGAAAATTCATATATTCACAATTACTCATTTTTTATGAAAATGTTAACGATTTCTTATAAATGAAATTATGTTTATGAATATGAAATGTATTTTTTTAATGAATACATTTTATTTTATAAACGAAATTCAGATTTTGTTCAAACCATTGCCATCACGTTTTGCGTTGAATCTTTGCACTTTCAACAGTTAAATGATGCTTATGAATATGATATAATTTCACAATAACTTGTAGAAACTTGAATTGTTTTATGATATTTATCATTGAATCTTTGTACTTTTTTTTTGCATTTTTCATTTAAATTATATATTTGAATATGAAAATGTATATAATTTATATGAGAAAAGTCATTTCTGTCAAAAAATAGTTTATAATAAAAAACCTTTTAGTTCACTTATTGCACTTTTAACGATTTTTTGTGAAATGATGCTTATAAATATAACTTGTAAATATTTGATTTGACATATCACGTTTTCATTGAATAAATAATATTTTTTTAATTATTAAGCTGATGAATAGGAAAATGTATATTTTACCAATTAATTATATTTTTATTAAAAAAATATATTTTTTGCTCAAATCATTATCATGTTGGTTTTCCATGATCATATTATTTACAGTTACACAATTACTCATCTTATTACGGTAAAGGTTAATGTATTTTTTTTATCTTTGCCAAATATGTGTTGTTGTTTCGATTTCGATGAAAATTCATATTTTTAAAATAACATATTTTTGTGAGAAATATAATTTTTTGGTCAGGAAATGTTTTGGTATATTATAATCTCATCATAAACGTAAAATTATCATGGCTACGTGCATGTTGCTTGTACAAATACTCTCTCGTTCGAAAAACTGCTTTTTCTTCGTCCTAGAAGCCTGAGAGTTGCGGAATCGCCTTTTTAGCGGTTAAGAAACTCATTCTTGACAGCACGTAGAAGGCTTTGCCAAATATGTTTCGATTTTGATGAATTATGACTTTTTAACCTATTTTTATTCACTTATTGCAGTTTTCTACACTTTTTATGACATTCTGATCATGAATATGAAAATTCATATTTTTGAAATAACTATTATATTTTTCTAAGAGATATCAGATTTTGATCAGGAAATGTTTTGTTCTATTATATTTCATCCTTAACATGTAAAAATTATCATGGCTAAGTGCATGCTGCTTGTACAAATACTCTTGGTTCAAAAACCGCTTTTTCTTCGTCCTAGAAGCCTGAGACTTGCGGAATCGCGTTTTCAGCGGGTTAAGAAACTCATTCTTGACAGCACGTAGAAGGCTTTGCCAAATATGTGCTGTTGTTTCGATTTTGATGAATTATGACTTTTTAACCCATTTTCATTCACTTATTGCAGTTTTCTACACTTTTTATGACATTAACATTATGATTTTGAAAATTCATATTTTTGAAATAACATATTTTTTCGAGAAATATCATATTTTGATCAGGAAATGTTTAGTTCTATTATATCTCATCATCAACATGTAAAATTATCATGGCTAAGTGCATGCTGCTTGTACAAATACTATTGGTTCGTAAAACCGCTTTCTCTTCGTCCTAGAAGCCTGAGACTTGCGGAAACGCGTTTTCAGCGGTAAAGAAACAAATTTTTGACAGCACGTAGAAGGCTTTGCCACATAAGTGCTGTCGTTTCGATTTTGATGAATTATGACTTTTTAACCCATTTTCATTAATTTATTGCAGTTTTCTACTCTTTTTATGACATTAACCTTATGAATATCTAAATTCATATTTTTGAAATAACTATTATATTTTTGTAAGAATTATCATATTTTAATCAGGAAATGATTAGTTCTATTATATCTCATCATCAACATGTAAAATTATCATGGCTAAGTGCATGCTGCTTGTACAAATACTCTTGGTTCGAAAAACCGCTTTCTCTTCGTCCTAGAAGTCTGAGACTTGCGGAAACGCGTTTTCAGCGTTTAAAAAACTCATTCTTGACAGCACGTAGAAGGCTTTGCCAAATATGTGCTGTTGTTTCGATTTTGATGAATTATGACTTTATAACACATTTTCATTCACTTAATGCAGTTTTCTACACTTTTTATGACATTATCATTATAAATTTAAGAAATTCATATTTTTGAAATAACTATTAAATTTTTCTAAGAAATATCATATTTTGATCAGGAAATGTTTAGTTCTATTATATCTCATCATCAACATGTAAAATTATCATGGCTAAGTGCATGCTGCTTGTACAAATACTCTTGGTTCGTAAAACCGCTTTCTCTTCGTCCTAGAAGCCTAAGAGTTGCGGAATCGCCTTTTCAGCGGTTAAGAAACTCATTCTTGACAGCACGTAGAAGGCTTTGCCACATTAGTGCTGTTGTTTCGATTTTGATGAATTATGACTTTATAACACATTTTCATTCACTTAATGCAGTTTTCTACACTTTTTATGACATTCTGATTATGAATATGAAAATTTATATTTTTTTAAATAACTATTATATTTTTCTAAGAAATATCAGATTTTGATCAGGAATTGTTTTGTTCTATTATATTTCATCCTTAACATGTAAAATTTATAATGGACAAATGCATGCTGCATGTACAAATACGCTTGTTTCGAAAAATCGCTTTCTCTTCGTCCTAGAAGCCTGAGACTTGCGGAAACGCATTTTCAGCGGTTAAGAAACTCATTCTTGATAGCACGTAGAAGGCTTTGCCAAATATGTGCTGTTGTTTCGATTTTTATGAATTATGACTTTTTAACCCATTTTCATTCACTTATTGCAGTTTTCTACACTTTTTATGACATTATCATTATGAATATAAACATTCATATTTTTGAAATAACTATTATATTTTTGTGAGAAATATCATATTTTGGTGGTGAAATGTTTTGTTCTCTTTTATCTCATCATTAACATGTTAAATTATCATGGGCAAATGCATGCTGCTTGTACACAAACGCTTGGTCCGAATAAACGCTTGCCTGAGACTTGCGGAATCGCGTTTTCAGTGGTTAAGAAACACATTCTTGGCAGCACGTAAAAGGCTTTGCCAAATATGTGCTGTTGTTTCGATTTTATTAACTTTTGACTTTATAACACATTCTCATACACTTTTTGGAGTTTTCTACAATTTTTATGAAATTATTATTATGATTATAACTGTCAAACTCTGTTTTATGTATGAAAAAAATATCTACAAAAAATAATTTTAGTCAGTTTATTGTTCACAATATTTAATTTCAATTAAATCATTCTTCAAAATATAAAAAATCATGTTTTAAAAATAATGGTAAAAAAAAATAAAAGGCATATTTTTGTTCTTTTTTTGTTTTGTCTTTTTCGTTTACTTATCGCAGATTTGAACGTTTTTAATAAAAGTTTGCTTATGAATATGAAAATTCCTACTTTCCCAATAATAATAATAATAAGCTTTTTTTTTACATTTAATAATGCTTATAATTCAGAAAATGTATATTTTTAGAACAAATATTTTATGATAAAGTTTAATGTATTTTTAATGACATTATAATGAAATGTAATATTACATTTTTTTTTTTTTTATAAAAAAAAAACTTTTTTTCAAACCATTGTTTGTCATCACATTTTGCATTGAATTTTTGCACATTTTAGTTGATGATGCTTATGAATATTAAAAGTAAAATCATTCACAATAACTTGTAAAATATCATATCACGTTATTTTTTTAGCAGTTTTTCATCAAATTATTAAAAGTCTTAATAAGAAAACACCCCCTGAGCCAGCGAGAGCGGGGGCGGAAGATGGCTCGTTGGCGGATAACCCGGTAATGAACACAGGAACGGAACAGACTACGAGATTGATGATCAGCATACAAGAGACTCTGACAGTTACAGCAGGACATAAGCTTCAGAACTGCATTTG
>MU555194.1:0-32057 GCA_024362625.1 Silurus asotus
GACAATTTAAAGGGACACCCACAGTTCGTCCCACTACACTGAGATGACATAAGGAAGAAACCTTGAAAGGAACCAGACTCAGGGAATCATCTGATTTGCACCAAACGTCCATTTATTACAGATAAACAATGTTGTGGGGTGCAGTCACCCTCGTTCTGGAGCTCCATGCAAAATCTCATGGGGTGAGGATGATTCTGAGAAAGGATCGACACAGGAGGAGCTTGTTGATGATCTCAAGGGAGTCACCAAGAAAACCATTGGTAACACACTGATCTCTCTGCTTAAGATTGCACATGAACAGACCCATCTGAAGTTGGTCAACAAACACCTGAATGATTCAGAGAAGGCTTGGGAGGATGTGATGTGGTCAGAGGAGACCAAAGTTGGGCTCTTTTGCATTAACTAGACTCGCGAGCAGAGAAATGCTGAATATGACCCCAAGAACACCATCTTCAGTGTCACACATGGTGGAGGACACATTCTTCTTCGGGGCGGTTTCTCTGCTAAGGGTACAGAAAGAATTTACCACATGAACAGGGTCATGCACTGTAGAATCTTAGATGAAAACCTTCTGGCCGTGGATGGTCTTCCAGCATGATAATGACCAAAAACCTTCTGCCAAGGCAACGATCTGATGGTCTTGTAGCCTATTTTAGCCTTGTGCAGTTCTACAATCTTGTCTCTGATGTCCTTTAAAAGCTCTTTGGTCTTTTCCATGGTGGTGGGAGGTTCGAATGGAAGAGGTTGATTCTGTGATGGGTGTCTTTTGTACACATAACGAGTTGTGCTGAAGGGACACCACTAATTTGGGTGTATGGGAGTCAGATTTTTACACATTTTACTATTCCACACATACTGCTGTTATTATCACCTGTATCATGTCACACCACATTACACTTACAAAAAAATTTTAGAATATATAACTGTACAAGCATGCATTTTATATATTTGAACATTAGGGATGAAAGCCAGACTCCTATGTTCTGTACTAAACGTGATTTTCACACAATTTTATGTTCTCATACATACACATACATCAATTTATGGCAGATATTGGAAGTACAAATTACTCATTCGTGTATATACATATATTTTCATATAGGTTACACTTTTTGTTTTATTTTTATCCTTAATTCTATTCCTTTATATGCTTAAATGCTGGACAGTCGCATGTCGTATGTTTAAAATTAAATTCGAAAATTTGAATTTGATTAAATGTTGAAAATCCGCACATTGAATTGCAATTAATTGAATTCAAATGATGGTCATTAATTATACCAAGCCCAACATAACAAATACCAAGCACACACACAAACAGACACACACACACACACACACACACGACACTGCAAACAAAAGGCTTTATGATGATTATGACTGTTTCTTCATGTCCCCTGGTGGTCTAGTGGTTAAGACGCAGCGCTCCCACCGCTGCGACCCGGGTTTGATTCCTGTGTCAGGGGACCATCCCCAGCCACTCTTAATGCCGGTCCCAAGCCCGGATAAATTGGGGAGGGTTGCGTTAGGAAGGGCATCCAGCGTAAAACATGTGCCAAATCAAACGTGCGGAGGATCCGCTGTGGCGACCCCTAACGGGAGAAGCCGAAAGAAACTTATGACTGTTTCTTCATCTTGTATTTTTTTGTAGAGGATACACCATGACAACTTCTATTGGTCCATCATCATCATGTTATACAAATTTGTTGGTCAAAATGAACCAAACTTGAAATTTTGGCTTTAATTTAAACCTTCATTACACAGTTTGCATTTCAAATCACGACTATACACATACATTTAATAAAAGTCAAATAAGTGAAACGTGTAGTTTGACTGTGGTATAAACTACAAACAATGTCAATACCAAATTATTATTTTTTTTACCATATTAAAGTAAAATTTAAATAGAAAAGGCTCTCTGTTTATCACACTCTAAACATACCAAACAGACATATTTTATCAAAGAATCTTTATTTACAAGGTCTGAAACCCAAACATTTATACAGCTCTATTTACACAACTGCTGATTTGCAGTAAAGGTTTGCAGCGTCTCTACAAGAGCCTACATTATACTGAAATACAAGTCCATCAAACGAAGCCAATCTTTACATCCACTCTTTCAAGCAAACAGAATTTTGACAAGAAAAGTGGGAGATAATTGCAGAGGTACTCAAAAGTGGTGCTTTTTGTGTATAGTAACAAGAAGTAAAATAAAAATCTACAGCTGATGTGTATAAAACCAGCTGCAAATTACATTTGTTGTATTGTTTTAGCTTGGTATTATGAGATGTTTTCAGCTGGCTGAGGTCAGGATGGTTTAAGCGGAGTGGAAATAATAAAAATAATAACCGTAAAAATGTCTTCAGTTATGGTTATGAAGCCTGATTACACCAAGTCCTTTTGGAGAATTTTGTATTTATTTTGTCCCTCACTCATGCATGCATGCCTTTCTCAGTCTGAATCACTGCTGCTACTGGACGAGTCTGTGCTCATGGCCTCCACGTCATCCTCGTTCTCCTTATTATGCCCCGGCAACTCCAAGCCGAGGTCGTTACCGTGGTGAGGTGGTGGAGGCATCGCTATAGCAACGTCTGCAGACTGCCATGGGTACTGAGGGGCCAGTACATCTTGGGAGGGAAATAAGAAAGAACCATCACTGTCAACATTAAGCTTAAAAAGGGAGGAAGTTCAACAACACAGGAATGGAATTAAAGAATTTAAATTAAACGAGCACCGGTATGTGACAGCCAGTATCAGTCAACGCATGAGCTGCTTTGCCTCAATGTCTATTCTCAAATAAAATACAAATGTAAAAAAAAAAATAAACACTTCCCTGAACTAACGATTAAAAAGTGTCAGATTGTATACATGCATTCTTTGAAAAAATAGAACACACAAACCTGGTAATCTCCCAGCAGCCAGTGCATCACCAGGCAGGTGGCCATTTACACCATTGGTGGGCAGGTTACACATATGCCCAAGCATTCCACTACGCATCTCAAGGTCAGTGGGATATGGCCTCCGTGGATCACCTTTACACACACACACGCGCACACAAAAAATGCACATTCATCTGAATCCAAGTCACTGGATACAATCTGAGCAAAAGAGACTATCTGATAGAACACAATGAGAGAATGCATTTTTAATGAATTGTTCATGTAAGAAATAAATGTGGCTAACAATCTGAAAACTGATATTAGGCACATCACTTATAAATGAAGCTAAAGTGTGCTTTTTATTTTATAGCAATGAAAAACTGGATGACAGAAAATTGGAGGAAAAAAAAACATACCTGGGACCCAATTCAGAGGAGCACACACTGCGTTACTGGCACTTATCCTGTGTGCGTACTTTATAATTTCCTCCGAAGAGACGCTGCCTGGAAGAAAACATTACATGGAAAATAAACTCCACATGTATTGAGCGACAAGGTGGCTGAAACTACAAGAAAAAAAACGAGATAATATCACCCAAGAGATCAACTTTAAGATCTCTTAACACCATAGGGGCATTAACAGGATCCTTCGAGCTGCATTTTGTTATCGATATTTAATTAGATTGTGTGTGGGGGAAAAAAAAAAAAAAAGGACGGATGCAGTTTGTGTAAATCTCTGATACAGGATGCAAGTAGTGAAGTCAAGGGTGTGTGAAATAAAGTTTGGTGTGCCCTGGCCTCAGACAAGCATGCAATACCTTTTCTCGCCTTCTCAATAGATTTGAGTTTCTCTTTGGCTTGGTATACAGCAGTGGCCTGTAAAATAAATAAATAAATACATAAATACATAAAGAGAGCATGAATAAAAGGGAGTAAGACAGAAACAGGTCTCAGGGTGAAGGGCAACTTACTGCAATTTTTTTTTTACTAATATTTTTTCTACCATTTAATAGAGTAGGCATCTCTGCAGGCCAAACTAACATGCCATCCTGCTTGGACAAGGAAAAAGGGAAATTGATTTTGCATCAATCAATATCGCTTGTGTGCAGATGGTTAGAGAGATATAGTTTAAATGGGAGGCAGAGATGAGCCTAGCAACAGGCGGGGAAAAATGTTACAAGCACTTGCTATGCTGTGGAAGATTCTAGCCTTGCTGAATAACCAATATGCCCAGTTTTGCCACAAGGCTTTATGTAGTACATACACACACACTCATCGTCCACTTATTAGGAACACTTGTACACCTGCACATTTATGCACCTGGATATTAAATGTCCTGAATGACCAGTGTTTCCTATCGATTTTTTTTTCATCCCTGACATCACAGCCAGATTGATTCATTTGACAGATGAGAGGTTTCCACATACAGACATGCCTTATATTATTAACAAAACCCAATTCCAAAGAAAGCTAGCGTGCAGTGTGAAATGTTAATAAAATATTAAATGCAATGCTTTGCAAATCTCATAAACCCATATTTTATTTGTATTATAAAAAAAAAAATAAAAAAAAATGAAATGTTGAGGGGGAGAAAAAAAAAAAGATGAAATTTGATGTCCGCAACAAGTCTCAGAGAAGTTGGGACTTCGGCAACAAAAGGCTGATACAAATGTTACTAAAAGAAGCAGTTGGTGGAACCTTTTGCAAATAATTAGGTTAATTGGCAACAGGTCAGTAACCTGAGAAAATAATGATAATAATAAAGATAAATATATGAGAGAAACAGAGTCTCAAACAGAGACCAATTTGCAAAAATATAAATAAATCTGAAAAAACTATTCCAGAATATGATCTTTAACATAAAGCAGTAAAAAACTGATTCTCTCATCAACAGTAAATTAGATTACTACGATTCTGGAATCTGCATACTAGGAACAAGAACGATAATAAATACTGGATACCCGTGACCTCCATGGCCGTCAGGCAGCACTGCATTAAAACAGGCCTGATTCTGTGAAGGTGATCACTGCATGGGCTTAAACACCTCCAGAAGTAATTGTCCATGAACACAGTTTGCCATTGTCATCCACTAGCAATTATATGTCCTTAATGTTAAAAACAAAAACCCAAAAGCAATATGTGAACATGTTTACACAAACATCCCTGGCGCGTATCATCTCTGTTATGCTTATTCTAGCATACAGGCCGCAATTTATTCGATTTTTTTCAGAGCAGCCCTTATTTGCCATATAACTTTGCACATTGTCTAATTGTTCCAAGGACAATGCCATCACCACGACCCTCACCCATCTGGACAATAAGAACACATAAGTATGAATGATGTTCATAGAATTCAGTTCAGCACTGAACACTATAAAATAAAAGTTGGAATCTATGTTTCTCTCAATTAACCGCAGGTCTCCAGTACCAACAGCTCTCATGCAGCCCCAGACCATGATGCTACCACCACCATGCTTGACTGTAGGCAAGACACAATTTTCTTGGTTCTCCTCGCCAGGGCATCGCCAAACATGCTGAACACCATCTGAGTCAAACACATTTATCAGAGCACAGGACATGGGTCCAGTAATTCATGCTCTTGGACAGGGTGTCTTTAGCTAAAGGTTTGTGGGCTTTCTTGTAAACCAACTTCAGAGGAGGCTTCCAAACACGGAAACCGGAAGACTTAGAACAGTAAATATATAATTATGTCTGCCAAGTTGCAAAGATGAGAACGACAATGACAACAAGTCTGTTCTGTTTTTTTTTTTTTTTCGTGTGCTCGTTTGCTAAGCTGAATAGCCAATTGAAGTTCTTTCTCACAGATGAGCTCCACGGCTGATTTGACATGCAGAATAAAACCGCTGATGCGAAATACAAAAACCTGGTAACAGGTGCACTGATTGGAGAGGCTTGAGTTGTTCAATAGGTGTTTAATTTAAGCAATTTTTCTGTATCACATCTTATTAATTAACTGATCGATTTAATCAAATGAAGTGTGGGAAAAAAGAAAATACATAAACATATCGGCCAAAAATATCGACATCATTTGCCAAGATTTTTAAATATCGGCATAAGCCAGAAATTTTTGTTGCAGCTGGAGTTAGCAAACTCTCCCTTCACCCAGACTCACGCGTTACAACGGCTTGTATCTAAACAGTAGCCTACCAAAAAAGTCAATGTTCACTGTCTTACTCCTTCCTTTCATAACTATTTCTCTCGGGAGTTTATCTTTTCTCATCGTCTTGCGTTTAAAAATCAACACCGGTGAAAGTTTTTCCCCCGATGCCGTGCAGTTTAGAACACAGGTGAAGTGCGTTTTTTCCGTTTCCGTTCAGAAATTTCATTGGTCTAATGTTATGGGGTTCAGTTTTTTGGCTTGAAGTTTGTGAAACCGGGAAAAACCCAGTAAAAATCCATAAATAAGCCGCTTCGTTGTTCAAGCCGCGGGGTTCAAAACATGGGAAAAAAGTAGCGGCTTATAGTCCGAAAAATACGGTATTACAATATCATGGCTTCATAATAGAAGAGTCTGCTGACCTGGACTGTTTGCAGTCCAGACCTTTCAACAATTGAAAACATTTGGTGCATTGTGAAACAAAAAATATGACAAAGAAGATCCAGGACTGGCGATTAGCTACAACTTTGTATCGGACATTAATTGGATGACTTTTTATGTTTTTGGTGTTCTATTGTATATAAATTATGGGTTTAGGAGATTCGCAAATCATTGCAATTTGTCATGGAATCTCAACTGTTTCAATTTGGGTTTCATATTATATGCACACAATATTGATAGAACAGACTAAATTAGATTTAACTGATAGTTTACTGTTTAATATTCAAATAGAACATTGTTCAAAACAAGAAAATTATTTTCCAGACTGCACCTGTAGTCGCTGCTTGAACACTGAGAGCATAAATGACAGCACTTAAGATGACAACAGAACAAATATCCTCCTGTTGCTCTTCCTTTTATTCTTCTAAATCTCTTAGTTCTTCTGCTTGTTGTTTCTGACAAGATTTTCTGACAAGCATCTCCAGTTCTCTCATTATTTATTTTTATTTTATTTATTTATTACAGTGAAAGTAGTCACACTTTAGGTTGACCGTCCAATAGTATGAAATAGTGGTGGAAAAAATAACTTTTCCTATCTAAACATCATGATATACTGCTAGTCAAGAAGCAACTTATGTACAGGGAGTGCAGAATTATTAGGCAAATGAGTATTTTGACCACATCATCCTCGTTATGCATGTTGTCTTACTCCAAGCTGTATAGGCTGGAAAGCCTACTACCAATTAAGCATATTAGGTGATGTGCATCTCTGTAATGAGAAGGGGTGTGGTCTAATGACATCAACACCCTATATCAGGTGTGCATAATTATTAGGCAACTTCCTTTCCTTTGGCAAAATGGGTCAAAAGAAGGACTTGACAGGCTCAGAAAAGTCAAAAATAGTGAGATATATTGCAGAGTGATGCAGCAGTCTTAAAATAGCCAAGCTTCTGAAGCGTGATCATCGAACAATCAAGCGTTTCATTCAAAATAGTCAACAGGGTCGCAAGAAGCGTGTAAAAAAAACCAAGGCGCAAAATAACTGCCCGTGAACTGAGAAAAGTCAAGCGTGCAGCTGCCAAGATGCCACTTGCCACCAGTTTGGCCATATTTCAGAGCTGCAACAGCACTGGAGTGCCCAAAAGCACAAGGTGTGCAATACTCAGAGACATGGCCAAGGTAAGAAAGGCAGAAAGTCGACCACCACTGAACAAGACACACAAGCTGAAACGTCAAGACTGGGCCAAGAAATATCTCAAGACTGATTTTTCTAAGGTTTTATGGACTGATGAAATGAGAGTGAGTCTTGATGGGCCAGATGGATGGGCCCGTGGCTGGATTGGTAAAGGGCAGAGAGCTCCAGTCCGACTCAGACGCCAGCAAGGTGGAGGTGGAGTACTGGTTTGGGCTGGTATCATCAAAGATGAGCTTGTGGGGCCTTTTCGGGTTGAGGATGGAGTCAAGCTAAACTCCCAGTCCTACTGCCAGTTTCTGGAAGACACCTTCTTCAAGCAGTGGTACAGGAAGAAGTCTGCATCCTTCAAGAAAAACATGATTTTCATGCAGGACAATGCTCCATCACACACATCCAAGTACTCCACAGCGTGGCTGGCAAGAAAGGGTATAAAAGAAGAAAATCTAATGATATGGCCTCCTTGTTCACCTGATCTGAACCCCATTGAGAACCTGTGGTCCATCATCAAATGTGCGATTTACAAGGAGGGAAAACAGTACACCTCTCTGAACAGTGTCTGGGAGGCTGTGGTTGCTGCTGCACGCAATGTTGATGGTGAACAGATCAAAACACCGACAGAATCCATGGATGGCAGGCTTTTGAGTGTCCTTGCAAAGAAAGGTGGCTATATTGGTCACTGATTTGTTTTTGTTTGGTTTTTGAATGTCAGAAATGTATATTTGTGAATGTTGAGATGTTATATTGGTTTCACTGGTAAAAATAAATAATTGAAATGGGTATAAATTTGTTTTTTGTTAAGTTGCCTAATAATTATGCACAGTAATAGTCACCTGCACACACAGATATCCCCCTAAAATAGCTAAAACTAAAAACTACTTCCAAAAATATTCAGCTTTGATATTAATGAGTTTTTTGTGTTCATTGAGAACATGGTTGTTGTTCAAATTAAATCCTCAAATAAAATCAATCCTCAAAAATACAACTTGCCTAATAATTCTGCACTCCCTGTATATGCTAAGATAATAGTGGCTTTTAAATATGATACAACAAAACAGCAATACATAATTTATTGTAATTTGTTAGATGACTATCATTTGTAGATTCATTAAAAGTACCAGAACATTAGCCTGTGCTAACCTTAACATGAATGTTTAGCTTTTACAAAACTGTATCTAATACATTTTGTCATGCACAATTCATTCTTCTAATGTTATTAGCACCATGTTTACATTTATGGTTATACAAAAAAGGCTTAAACTTTAGTACTACTTTTACTAAAATGGTTAAATGGTGCAATTTTATTGTGTGTTGATATTCATTAAATGCAAACAAAAAGATAAATAAACAAATAAAATAAAAAAAATAAATAGATAGCTTATCTCCTTTAAGAGCATGTTAAACCATCCTGCTACATTGGGACAACAGATCCCACAACATGTAATATAACTTAGTCATTGTATGTTCTGACCTCATTATATTCTAGTTCTAGTTCACATAAACAAGCTCACCAGGATGTGCTCCGCCTCTTTGAGCTGCTTCTGCAGCAGCTGGATGTCACCATCTCTCTTGTCTACTTCTTTCTCCAGCTTCTGCATCTCCTCATGGGTCCTGCCCTGTCTCAAGGCTGTCCGCATCAGCTCCTGGAACTCTTTGTCCCTCTGCACCAGCAACTCCAGCAACTGCTCACACAAACGACAAACATATGCATCTGTGTTGGGCTTTAGATTTAGATCAACGGCACTGATCTCACAGAGCCAAGACATTTGCCCTTACTGGCACTTACCTCAGCAAAGGCAGGCTTGTGCACTTCACACCTAAGCCTTCAATGATACAGTGGGGCAAAAAAGTTTTAGTCAGCCAACAATTGTGCAAGTTCTCCCATTTTAAAAGATGAGAGAGGCCTGTAATTTTCATCATAGGCACACTTTAACTATGAGAGAGAAAATAAGGAAAAAAAAATTCCCAAAAATCACATTGTCTGATTTTACCAGACATGTCCCCCTGCTTAAGCCAGTACATGTCCGGGCCTGTCTGAAGTTTGCTAGAGAGCATTTGGATGAAACCAAAATAAAACTTTTTGGTATAAACTCAACTTGTGTTTGGAGGAGAAAAAATGCTGAATTGCATCCAAAGAACACCATACCTACTGTGAAGCATGGGGTGGAAACATCATGCTTCGGGGCTGTTTTTCTGCAAAGGGACCAGGACGACTGATCCGTGTAAAGGAAAGAAGGAATAGGGCCATGTATTGTGAGATTGTGAGTGAAAACCTCCTTCCATCAGCAAGGGCATTGAAGATGAAACGTGGCAGAGTCTTTCAGCATGACAATGATCCCAAACACACCACCCGGGCAACGAAAAAGTGGCTTTGTAAGGAGCATTTCAAGGTCCTGGAGTGGCCAGTCTCAAACCCATAAAAAGTCTTTGGAGGAAGTTGAAAATCTGTGTTGCCCAGCGACAGCCTCAAAACATCACTACTCTAGAGGAGATCTGCATAAAGGAATGATCCAAACTACCAGCAACAGTGTGTAAAAACCTTGTGGAGACTTACAGAAAACATTTGATCTCTGTCATTGCCAACAAAGGGTATATAACAAAGTACTGAGATGAACTTTTGTTATTGACCAAATAATTATTTTCCACCATAATTTGCAAATAAATTCTTTAAAAATCAGACAATGTAATTTTCTGGGTTGTTTTCTCATTTTGTCTCTCATAGTTGAAGTGTACCTATTATGAAAATTACAGGCCTCTCGCATCTTTTTAAGTGGGAGAACTTGCACAATTGGTGGCTGACTAAATACTTTTTTGCCCCACTGTATCTTAAATGAAACAATCCATTTCTTTTTACTGAATTTTTTTGGTTTTCATGCATTTTGTTTTTATTTAATTTCGGGGGATTAAAATTAGGGCTGCAACAACTAATCAATAATGAAATTAATTGTCAATGAATACCATTAATAATCAACTGAGCTGCCCGATTTACAGGTTAGTGTGACCATAAAAGAGCACAGACGCATGTGAAAATGGCGGCCAGTACAGGGTACTGCAGGAAAAACTGTGCGTCTTAAGTCATCCAACGCATGAGAGCGTTTTATATTACATGCAACACAGTAAACTGCACCTGGAAGTCATGCAAAGCAGAGCTTGTGTGGGAAGAAAGTACCACAGTGATGCACGAGCACATGAAAAATAAAAACATTATTTTCACATTTTTAGTCACTGTTGTGGTTTTCAGCTAATGATTATACATTTGTACACCAGAGCATTTTTTTTTTTTATTAAGCCTGTTAGCTTGCTGTGGTTCTTCATTTTATTCTTTTTTTTAGCATTCTTCTACTACAACAGTTCCAACGTGATTTACTGCGGCTTTACTACGTTCAAATGCTTGTTTTTAATGTCTGAATATTTAATTTATGCACATATCATTAAATTATTATACAAGATTACGTTATATATTGTAGATGCTTAGATCCTCATAACTGAACAAATTTTATTTTATTTTTTTATACAAAAGTGGTCAAAACTATGTTGGATTATATTTTATATAGATTTCTTTAAGCATGGTGTCAACTTGCCATTTGCAAAATACAATGCGAATGTTGACACCTTGCATACTCAATTTCTTTCTTTTTTTTTTTTTTTTTACAGAAAGAAGCAACCCAGCATGAGTCAATTTGTTCAAAGAGAAATCCCCCATGCACTCGTCAACAAGTAGCACTCGTCAACAAGCAGCTACTATAAGCTTTAAAATGTCTAAATTAAAGAGGCTTTTGCAATTTTTAAGTATATTTTTATACATAAATACCCTGAGTTAGAGTTTTATATTAATTTAAAAAGATCATATTTTTACTTGAGTCATCAAATGATTATTTCCCCCAATATATTATCAAAATAATCATTAGTTGCTCGATAGCAGTGCTTTTCGAAATTAAAACAACTTGTGCAAATTCTACAGGAAAGAACATGCGAAAGAATAAAAAGTTAAAATAGTCCTCGTGCTGTCCAACTTCACATAAAAAGTCCATCTTGTGAGTATGTCTGTGACCTAATCACTTTCTTCTCCTCTTGTCAGTAATTGTGAAATAAAATAAAAAAAGAATAATAAAAACAGCTTTTAATCAATACAAGTATATTTAAGCTTGTACAGATTGCACAGCGCAGCCCATTCAAACCATGCGCTCTCTGACCGGCCAATCAAAGGAGGTAGAAATGCTGCTGTTATTGTATTGTATACGTGCTGGGAGGCCCTGGTAACTCAAAATCTGATTGGTTAAAGCAACAACTCCAATACAACAGGCACCAGCACTGCTGATTCTGAAGGCCTCATGGCTGAAATATGATTGGATCAAAACTCTACCTTTCCTGACACTACAGAAAGCAGCACAAGCAAGAGAAACACTATGAGAATAGACTATTGGGTATCATTTCATATATATCTCGTTTTATTTTAGATTCAAATAGTGTTCATGGCAGGAGAGAGGGTCTACCTGGCCCTGATGGCCCACCACTGCTTTTCAGTATATTATATATTTATAGAGAATATATATTTAAAGTGAAGAATACCTGAGTGTCCTCTCCGGGCTGGGGAAGCTTCTGGTTTCGAGACAATGCAAGCATCTCTATCAACTCTCTGCAGAAACAAAACTTCATCTTTCAGCCAGAGAAGCAAAATTACATCTATTTTTTTCTGGTTCGTACATCAGATTTCAGACTCTACCCACACTGACACATTATAATTAGAATAAAACGTTCAGAATGATAAACATCTATAAGTAGTTTTAGTAATAACGTTCTTCCCTGCTGCCTATGAACTGCATTATGATTGGCTTATCTCATACTGGCCAATCAGCGGTGAGAAATATAAATTAATAACCAATCATTATCTTTTTCGGCGTACATGTAAAGCTAAGTTAGCACAACTAGCCATATTATGTAAACTTCCGTTCGTTAGATGTGATACATTAAACTTTCTCCAGAACGTTTAACACTGCTGTACAATAAGAATAACAATATAATAAAATCAGAAATCAGCCATAAATCCAACCTGGATAGCACTTCTATATCATTCAGAACTGACAACAGCTTTTCTTTAGTAGATTTGTCGGCCGCCATGTTGAATTTCCTTTCTTCTTCTGTAAAGTTTTACGGTGGAGGTTACGGTGCGCTACCGCCACCTACCGAGTTATCATGATATGCATTATATTATATTATATTTATTATATTATATTATATTATATTATAATATACACCAATTGTCCACTTTAATATAAACACCTTTACTACTTATGTATGCAGTTATCTCGTCATCCAATTATTCTGTGAAAAACAAAACAACATTTTTTTAATATTCATCATGTGAACAGTCATAAAGAAAATGTGTCCAAAACAATTTTACTTGATGAGTTAGTATTTCAGTACCTGCTGATTTCCTGGAACACACACAACAACAGAGGATCTCTGATTTAAATGTAAGTAACTATGTACTCACTCTACATAGTTACAAGCAAGAGATGCAGATTCTCTGTTAGATTCAATGCAGATTCTCTGTTAAGAAATAGCCATTAACCCAGTAACCAAAATGAATGTGTATGTTTTATTGTTGTAGAACTGTAGAATCAGTCACATTTAATAGAACGTGTTTAAAGATCCAGCTAAATGTGGATTAATATAGACTCCAAATACATATTAAATGGCTTCTGTGTGCATTTTAAAGCCTCCAGCACAGAAGCATTAGTAAGAATCACAGTTCACCTGGGAAGCAGGTGATGACTGTGACTGACGCATATGCAAGAAATACCCTGCTGATGGTGAAGCCAAAGAAATCTGTTTTCCTGGACAATGTCTGCTTGTATGCTGTAAAACAACCTGTATACACAAAAAGACCAATTACCTCACAGACATGTCTTTATTATCTCCAAGGTTGTCTTGAAGTGCATTAAATAGCTGCTCATGGCTCACTTCCAATACCTAATGTTTTTTTGTGTCGGTGTTTAGACTCACTTTTTTAGTCAGTACCTTTGTTAAAACCTTTTTACATATGTAAAAGCACAGATCTGAAGGGTTTATGGATACACAGTCTTTGGATGAATTGGAATGTTTAGATGCTGTTTGGACTCTTAAGATTTAATTTGATATGATTCAGTTCAGCATTTTTTTAACTGATTCCTTCAAAGTTTCAGTGTTGACTGTAAAAAATATGATAGTGATAAAATGTAATTAAAAGATAACACCTTATGTTAGCCAAACTACATTTCATTATACTGTACAAATCTGTATATCTACAGAGTGGTCCATAAGACCCTGTTGGCAATGTATTTGTGAAAAATAAAAAACAATATGCAACATAATGTTTATTTATTATAAAAGAAACAAATTGTACAAAAGTTCAGTAGACACTATGGCAACCACTCAATAATATCTTCATAATGGTGTCATAATCTAAGCATACTGTACCTTTCCTTCTTCTCCCCTGAGTTAATCATTTCCTGTCTCTCCTAGGTCCTCCTTTCAGACGGCGTATTGGTGTGTCTAATATGGTCTCTTAACATCCTGTAATAAGTGAAAAAGGCAAACAGGATTTTTTACTTGGTTTGTTTAGCAACATGACCTGTAATATCACTCAGACGTTTCTTCATCCCATTAGATTCCTCAGCAGCCGAGACTCCATACCAATTTGTTGATTCAATTCAATTTAATTTATTTTTATTTATATAGCGCTTTTAACAATGAACATTGTCTCAAAGCAGCTTTACACAGATAATGTGGTGATTAAAAGTAAATATGTTCTTTATAAGTAAGTTTGTCCCTGATGAGCAGCTGATGGCGACTGTGGCGAAGGAAAAACTCCCCGAGATGGCATAAGGAAGAAACCTTGAGAGGAACCAGACTCAAGAGGGAAACCATCCTCATCTGGGTTGCACCAAATGTCCATTTATTGCAGATATTGCGGGGTACAGTGATGGTGATCAGAAGCGAACTGTAGTCCTGAGTCAATGTAGCTGACTGTTGACGTTAACTACAGTCCAATCCATCCTCAACGTTCCTGTTCTTACTCCGAAATTTCATGGAACTACCCAAGGCATTGATGAGAAACCGTCCCAAGCTGCACAGAGTGGCCTCTTGATCACCCCATCTAGTTTATTCACCATCTAGTGAGTATTTACTGTGCTTATTGACTTGTTCTGTTTGTTACTGGTTTACTTACACTCTATTGTTTCATGCTAATTGTAGCATTTTGATTCAACACTGCATTTGTCTTTGAATGAAAGTGAAGCCTTCTTGAAAATTGAAAATGAAAACATAATAAAATTCTTTCCATTATATTGCATTGCAAGTGATGGTTGATGAATTTATGTAATTCGCTGTATAACAAGAAATGGTACATCTGTTTATGAACTTTGTCATGTTAACATTTAAAGGCTGACTAATTTGTTTAAAAATGTTAATGTTGAACATATGATGTACTCAACCAAACAGCAAAGAAATGACAAAGCATTATCACAAGCTAAAAAAATTCTTTTAATGACTAACCTCCAGTTCAGCCCCCATATATTTCTACACAGGTCCAGGTATTTCTCTTGCTTATTACAGTAAAATTTAGCTTGACCAAGATGTCCACCATGTAAATAATCACTTTGTAACACATGTCTCTTTTGTAATTCCATCGCCTCGTTGGCATTTGGGAACATCCGATTTTGAAATCTTTCCTCAAAAAGTTTTGTTTAAACAATGTCATGCAAGCAAATTATGGCATTATTGGCTGGATTAATGGGCTTGGGTGCTACTATTGGTGCTACTGTGTCTAACGAGTGGAAGAGCACGAGCAGAGCTTCATCTGTAATTACAGCCACCTGGGTTTTTCAAGGACTTTGGATGAGCTGTGCTGGAAATGCCATTGGAGCTGTGCATTGCAGGCAGCACCACACAATCTTCAAATTACAGGGTAAGCCCAAACCTGTCATGGATTATCCACTTAATATATCTGCAAATTAATCATATTTTTAGGAAAAACAAAAGACTTAACAGAATGTAAGGTGTAACTTAGTTGACCGAAATTTCCAAATATTATAATAAATATGTAAGAGTAATGATAAAGATAGAAAAGGGAAAAAAACAGGGTACTAATGACAATACAAATAATGTAAGAATTTGATAACGCCATCTTAACTGCTCATTTACAAATAGATTCACAATAGAACCTCAAAATAATTTTTTAATTTTACAAAATGATATTAAAAAAATATCTGTGATAACATTATACATTTATTTATTTATTTATTTATTTATTATTGTTTATTTTTTATTGAAACATTATACATTTTTATTGGAAATTACATTCTGACCAGCCACATTTAAATAAATAGGGTACATGTGATTTCAGCCTTTATTTTCTACTCAAAATATGATGATGACCCAATGATAAAGTCAAGATTGTATATTATCAGAATATTTGTTTTATTTTTTTATTTTTTACTTTGGATATTTGCTAATCAGCCATGAAGTTAAAAGCACTGACAAGTAAATAACACTCATTATTTTGTGGTATGCAGTGGTTAATGACTACCAAAAGTGCACCATGGAAGGACGAGGTATATTGATATACTCGAGGTACACTTATATTAATCTAAAATGAAACATCTGAATCAGAAGGGGTCTTACTGCCATGTGTGCTCACATACACATATAATTTGTTTTTGTTAACAGAAGCATCTGGGTACTTTAATGTTTAAATAAAAAAAAGAAAATGAATGATTTGTACACAATGTACAGTCAATATGCAGGATTTACAGATCAGTCAATTTACAGATATGTGCAAGTGGGAAGTTCTGGTTCTTGAACCGTAAATGTATGGAGATGGATGATTCACTGTTGCGACCCATAATAGGAGCAGCCGAAAGAAGAAGAATGTTCTGTAATAATAAATTGAAAAGTATATATTGTATATTGTACATGTTCACATGTTACACTTGAATGTGCTTGCATATATTGCACTTACTGGGGTAAGTTTAATTGTTCATGTGGTGAATTGCTTGGGGGGAAAAGCTATTCCTTTGGCTTGTAGTTCTTGTGAATGGTTTTCGGTAGTGCCGGCCAGAGGGCAGCAGTATTTAATATATCCCAAATCAGTTGGCTGCAGAACAAGGCTCATGATGGTATATTTGTTTAATACTTGCCCATGAGCAGCCTTAAGAAAGTTATCTAGCTGTATCTATGCCCATGAGATCATGGTAATGAAGGTGGAGCAATCTGCTCTCTGCAGCTGCTGGGTAGTGCAACATGATGTGAATGATATAACAAAGCATGACTAAGCCAGCATCTGTACTGCACATCTGTACACTCTGAGGAAAGCAGAATTAGGCTTTCCCAGATATGGTAGTAGTTTTATGTCTTCAATTTCAATGAATCATATGTGAAAAATGCATTGTCTGCATCTTCATGCTCAAACAAAGCCAAGTAAAGCCAAAGTCAATGGTATGCATTAATTTGTATAAACTGGACTCCTCTGCCTGTCCTATCAATCCATCCTGCCATGGATACGTTTCCTATAACAACAGAAGTGTTTCTAACATAATCAAATATTGGAAACCTCTGAACAAAAGAAAACTGATCCTCAAAAGGGGTAAAAGGGAAATGAGTTATGTGTGAAAGAAAGACTGGAAAGAGCAGGTGTGTGTGTGTGTGTGTGTGTGTGTGAGTGTGTGTGTGTGTGTGTGTGTGTGTGTGTGTGTGTGTGTGTGTGTGTGTGTGTGTGTGTGTGTGTGTGTGTGTGTGTGTGTGAGAGAGAGAGAGAGTGAGAGAGAGAGAGAGAGAGAGAGAGAGAGAGAGAGGAGAGAGAGAGAGAGAGAGAGAGAGAGAGAGAGAACCCTTACAGTTTCAAATCAACTTTTGAGTTGGCAGTGTTTTTGGGCTTTAGGTCTGCTGCATTATGAAACCTTGTGCTAAAACGGATTAAAACCCACATATTAATTCGGAGAATTAAACCCATCTTTCAACCAGGGTAACATCTGAACATCTAGAGGCTGTCAGATTTGACAAATCAGTTAACCTGACCCAGATGAAATTTCTTTTTCATTTTTGTACACTTATTGACAAAAACACTAAGACTCAATAAACTGACATTTTAACTATTTAACTTTTCTGGCAAATGCTTTTATTTAATGCAGTCAGAGTGCAAACAAAAAGTTAAGAATTTACCATTTGTTAAAATATTTTTTACTACAAATTGTAAAATGCATAATAAAAGCTTTGTTCTTAATGTGTTTTATTTAATATTAGCATACTAGGTCTTAATAAAGAGAGCAGCACTCCTGTGTGGAATGAGACCTAAACAACAAAACCCCTATTTAGAGAGAAGAGTCCCCTTTAAGCAGGAGAATGGTCAAAATCTTGAGTGCTTTAGACCACTTAACCATCTGTAGATATAGCTGGTTGTTTTCCCCGCCTCTTCACATCTTCATCCTGCCTATCTTCATCTTCAAGGATGCAGAGAGAGAGTCTATGCCAGACTCTCTTCACAGAGCAGAAAGGACGAGAAATGTCTTCAGTTGGGCAGTAAGGAAGAGTGAATTTATATAACAGGGGAGGGAGACTGGAGGATGGTTGTTATAAGTTTACCTGGCCTCTCCATAAAAAATAGTGTCAAAGCACTAATAGCTCTTACCAGAGTTCCTCTCCAGGGGGGGCTACAGTCTCAGCAAAAAAATATTTTCTTCTCCATGCATTGTGAGGTTTTCTGTTCATTTTAATAAGATATATAATTTTAAGGAGCCACATTATACTTTAGCAAATGTGTGTTGAAAAAAGGTTTTGTTGACTTTATTCCAAACGTGTTCAGTGGGGTTGAAGTCAAGTAGTCACTGTGTTCCACAAAGAAATAATGTATTTTATGAAAATGTACGGCTCACTTTTGTTCTCTTTGTTGTAGTGGATTGGGTTTAAATCCCTTAGTGCTAGTAAAGATAAATCTTAATTCTGTATCATACAAGTGTACCTCATGCAATACTCCCATACTCTGTGTTATTTAAAATGGCACTAGACTACATTTCTCATAAGCCACACATAATTGGATCATGTTACATGACTGTTTAGCATTTGTCTCACATTCTCTCTTGTGCCTCTTCTGAAATCTTTGGGGAGGGGCTCCTATCCTGGCTAGAGTCATCTTCCACATTCCCAGCCCATGTGGGAAGTTTCTCTGCTTCCTCACTCCACTGAACCCATTCGGTCACCACATATTCTGCAGACACTCTGAGTGACACCTGAAGTAACTGCACCATGGTGTCTTCTTGATACTATTAGCGTGATCGAATTACTATCATTACTTTTTTTTTTAAATAGTTTTTAATCTATGTCTATGTTTGTTTGTTTTTTTTTTTTCCATTAGACTTACATTTCTGTGTAAATGTGTCTATTGTTTAATTGAAACTTCCAGCTACTTTCACTATTTCTATACTTTACACCTAATTCTGTACTGTGTCAATTGAGCATCTGTTTTCTTTTCTCTATAGGTGGCAGCGATGAACAGATTTATAGTTTTGATTCATGCATGTTTATGTTCAATTCATTTCAATTAATTTTTATTTGAATAGCGCTTTTAAAAATGGACATTGTCTCAAAGCAGCTTTACACAGACAATATGGTGATAAAGAATGAATAAGATGTTCTTTATAAGTGTAAGTTTGTCCCTGATGAGTGAGCCTGTGGCGACTGTGGCAAGGAAAAACTCCCTGAGATGGCATAAGAAAGAAACCTTGAGAGGAACCAGACTCAAGAGGAAACCCATCCTCATCGGGGTTGAATGTCTATTTATTACGGATAAACGATGTTGCGGGGTACAGTGATGATGATTAGAAGAAAACTGTAGTCCTGAGTCAGTGTAGCAGACTGTTGACATTAACTACAGTCCAAATCTATTCTCAAATTTCTCATTCTAACTTTGTAATTTCATGGAACCCCAGGGCATTGATGAGAAACCGTCCCCAGCTGCACAGAGTGGCCTCCAATCAAGTAGAACACCATCCAGAAGCGGGCCAGGACAAAGTGGGCATATTCGAGGAGGGGAGAGTGGCAGGAAGAGTGGTCACTGGAACTTCAGGAACATGTTTAACTCGACCAAAGAGAGAGAGAGAGAGAGAGAGAGAGAGAGAGAGAGAGAGAGAGAGAGAGAGAAGAGAAGGAGTATGTGCTGTCCCCAGAAAGCTGGCTGGAAGAACATATTATTAGTTTTATGTTTTAAAGAAATAATCTTTAAGAAATTCTATGTAGAAAATTTTATGTATTCTACTTCCATTATATACATGAGGTGTCTAAAGAACCACACAAGAGTCTAACAAAAATCTCTGTTTGTTCTGGCTCAGTTAAAAAAAAAAAAAAAGGGAAATAGTCATTATTCAAGAAATTCGTTTTTACATGGTAAATACTATAAATACGTTTTTTCATGTTATACATGTGTAATCATTTTTTTAATTAAAAAGTGAGTCTTGTTTATTAATAAAACATTTGACTGTGTGTAAACAAAAAAATACAACACACTTTAACAGTCTATTAGCTATAAGCAGCCGTTGGACCAATTTGCATACCATGGTCACACAATGTCCTAAAGACCGATTTGTTGAAAATCTGTGACGAGTGATGGCCAAAACCCTCCCTAAAGAGCAGCAAATGCATGACTCAGGTACACTTACATTATTTAACCTGGGTTATCCTGGATTACCTGTGTGAGGACCTGTTTTCTATGCAAGCAGACTTTGACAAAATAACTATTATAAAATAACAATGGGTAAAATGGTCACAGAAATATCAGCATTTCTTGTAGCCACAGCTGGATGGGTGCTGGTGTCTTCCACTTTACCAACAGACTACTGGAAAGTGTCTTCAAATGATGGCACAGTAATTACTACAGCTACCTTTTGGTGCAACCTCTGGAAGATTTGCGTGACCGATTCTACTGGAGTTTCCAACTGCAAAGACTTTCCTTCCATGCTCGCGTTAGACGGTTAGCCAGCTCTTTTCACTGAAATACTTTTTCATATAAGTGAAAGAGAGATAGTATATGTTAGTAAAAGAGTAACAGAGAATATTTCTTCTAGAATGGCAAAGAAACTTAAATGAAATCTAACCCAAAAGTGTAAAAAATAACTAAATGAAGGTAAAAATTAATAAGAAGATGGGTGCAGTTAAAAGTAGAAATGATCAGTCCTGTTGTCATGTAATGCTTAGTTTAGTTGTTTTTTTTAAGGTCAACTGTGATGCCTGTTCATTAATGAACATCATTTTCCAGCTCTTGGGAAAACCTGATTTAATGTACACTCATGAGAAATTACCCATGTTGATTTCTCTTTTTAAAGGATGGCTTTAAATGATATAGGTTCAAAGTAGATGTGGAGAAATGAAGGGTGTAAAGACTTAAAACAAATGTTCAAACATGGCTTGTTATTGCTCAGATATACATTGCTTTACTACTGTGGTATGTGTAGTAAAAAAAAAATACTGGTAAATATAAAGAGTGCACACAATACTGTAGACTTTACCTTTAAGTTTTCACAAAACAAAACAAAATATAAAAAGCAATTCCCACCCTATTCTTACCCATTTACCTAAAATAATGTTCAAGGATTTCTGCATTTCGGTTTGTGTTTAACAAGGCTGAAGATAAGAAAAAGGGGTTTTCAAATGGGCAGTGAGAAATAGTTTGCCTGCTGATGCATATCTCATTAAATTCAGAATTGTCACACCCAATGCACAAGAGTGTGAATGCATGACTTTCAAGTTTCTCTTTAATCCTTTTTAAAGGCATAATTAGCTTTTCTGTTTCTTCTCCATTACAGTTGGTTAATGTTTTATGAACAAGAAACAAATATTAAAAATAAAGCAACACTCAGACCTTTCATGTCCTTCAAGGAAACCCCAATGGGACACAAAAACTCTGCACAGATCGTGATGTACTAATGTTGAGTAATTAATTGCAGTTGGAAGTTGTTGGTATCAAAGGCATTATGTCTTTGGGTTGTCTGTTTATTTATGTGTATCTGTTCATTTGTCGAAGATTCATGTTAGTGTAATATCTCAAAGATCAGTATTTTAATGTTTGTAATGTTTATGGAATTATTACTAATACAAACAGGGTCATGGTCACAAGAGGTTTCAAAAATCTGCAAATGTCTGAAATGTTTATCTTTAATGGTTTTCTTCTGGTTTGTCATATAGAGATGCTACATACTGTACACTTTCCTTTGCAGGAACTAAAGACACAAGATTCTGCCTTTATGCACATTTTTGTCCTCCTGTCTGTCATTTTGTCGTCCTGTCACAGCCCTCCTGTGACAGGGGGATCCCCATTAAGATAATATCTTAATGTTTGTAGGATTTTTATGAAATTAACTTTCTAAACAGCACATAATTTGGTTATGTTTGAGAATCAATACAATAGGGTCATACAAAACCAGTTGCTATACTATATTGGCTGATTGCATGTTATTCTTGCCTGCATATTATAGAATTCATCTAAACATTTACTAGATAGCAGTCTGTTGCATATGTTAAATGTGATACCCTCCAAACATCCATTTTTCTGACTTTGCCATTATGTATGTCATTATTATTTACATTTTGCATGCATTAACTACAATAATTTCATATATGAAAATACAAATATGTAACTATTTTGTGAAAGGTTACATCCAGGTGTGCAGAGGACTGATGATCTCAGCTGTGTGTCTTGGTTTCTTTGCAACTGCCTGTGCTCTGGTGGGAATGAAGTGTACCAAAATCGGAGGAAGTGATCAACTTAAAGCTCGAATTGCATGCTTTTCTGGACTTCAGTATTTTCTTGGTGGTGTGTAAACTTTTCTTTGAGCCAGCTGTGTTTGCAATGTGCTTGAAATGATGAATGAAACTCTGCTCAGGTAAATCAAACTTATTATAATTGCAGGTCTCTGCTCTTTGACTGCCTGCTCTCTGTATGCCAACAGGATCATGTCTGAATTTTTTGACCCCATGTTTGTGGACCAGAAGTATGTTCCTGATAATTTGACACAACATATAAAGATGTAACGAGTTTATTTGAGGTCAAACAGATGATTTGAGATCAACTGCTTTGTATCTTCTCAGGTATGAATTGGGGGCAGCATTATTCATAGGTTGGGCAGGATCTGCCCTGTGCATTCTGGGAGGGATTGTTTTCTTCTCATCACTGTTTGATGGTAATAGCAAAAGGTAATATGGAGAGACAAACAAGTGTCCCCTATTGGTAAAACATGAAAACCTTACATTTGACAGGTTAACTTCTGATAACCGTATACATTTACTGCACACAAATCAACTTATATATATTTGTGGTTTCGTACTGTAGTATTACTTCTAACACAACACAATGTTGTCATTTTACAGAAAGTGTCATTTCAAAAACAGGAAGTACTTTTCTATTTTAAAGTATAAATTATTTTTTAATTATTTAAGTGTTTATGTTAATGTTTGAGCACGTTTTAAACGTTTTTTGAAAACACAATCATCAGACTCAATGCTACTATTCCTTGAACATTCTATTGTAATTGATGATTTATCAGATTTTATGACTTGTAAACAAATTTGCATTGAATCTCTAAAAGCACCTAATGATTATGTTTTAGATAAATTACAACCCAATTCAATGGATTTTGGCATTTGGTGTTAAAATCAAAACATGAATATGAGTCTGATTTATTTTTCTGATAGATACATCTAGATGTGTTAAATAACTTGGCACCTTCAGCTGCAGACCACCCAATAGCTCCAGCATGTTTTGAAGATTTTTATCATAAGCAGATCCTTTATCATGGTCGCATCCTTTTTATCATTTTGCCATATTTATCATGTTGGTAGAGGGTAGTGTTGGTATCAGAACTTATTTAATTTGATGATGAGTGGTTTTCATCTTGTGGGATGGTGTCTATTTTTCTGTTATGAACAAATAAAGTATTTATATTTGAAACTTGTTTAGAATTGAACCAGTAACAGATATCAACTGCTATTAATTGTATAAACATTCACTTGAGCACAGTGCCATGGTTCTAAGTTGTTTAACACTTGATGCAGATGTAATAATCAGAAATTTGAAGCTCAAATTCCAATCTATATTCATCTTTTGATATAAAAAACAAAACAATTAATAATGCAAAGAAAACATAGAACTGGACAATGAAATAGTATCGGAGAAAACGTCCCTAGATTACGCATGTAACCCTAGTTCCCTGAGGGAAAGAGACGCTGTGTCGAAGCGCTTTGGGAACATGCCCAAGTGTTCACACTCTGAAAGAATGCATGTAATCATAAAAAAATTGGACGCTGGCCATCACTGGTGGGTTGACGTTACAACCAGGAGTATAAAACGCATATGAGTGAGGGCAGCAGCAGCTTCTGTAGGGGGAAGGAAGCACTGCAGGGATGCCAGAGGTGTGGCACAGAGACACAGTGTCTCGTTCCCTCAGGGAACTATGGTTACATACATAACCTAGAGACGTTCCCTTTCAGGAACTCAAGCTGTGTCGAAACGCTTTGGAAATGAGTGTCCAATCATGCCAGACTGACCAGTCCATGTCTAGTGTGTGTCTGTTAACACAGCTAGAGGAGGACTGAGGGGCCAGGAGTGGCACTGCAGTCTAGGTTTTAAAACCACACAAAGGTCAGCGGGGTGGGCCAACTCGTAGCATTACATATGTCTTTCAGGGGAACTCCAGAGGACCAAGATTTTGAGGCAGCCACACTCCGGGTGGAGTGAGCTCTGACTTTGAAACGGGGAGAAAGGAGGACTCAAGATGATGTGATAACATCAACAATCCACCTGCTCAGAGTCTTCTTATTAGCAGGATGGCCTCTCTTGTAAGGGCCGTAGCAGATGAGCAGCTGATTGGTTCTTCTCCAAGGATTTGTCCTGTGGACGTAGGTGTTGAGTGCCTGCAGCAGACAGAGCCGGTTCAGTTTCTCCTGGTCTGGGGCCTAGAAAGGAGAAGGATAGAATAATCTTACGGGTCATAAGACACCCAAGGGCACCTTGGGGATGTAACCTGTACAGGGGTACAGGAAGGCACTAGCCATACCTGGGGTAAACTCCAGGAAGGAGGGGGCCATGGAAAGGGCCTACAGGTCCCCTATTTAATTGATAGAGCAGATAGTCAACAAGAACATGGTCTTAATTGAAAGGTGCCTCTAAGATGCCTCGGGTAGAGGCTCAAAATGATGGCCAGGTGCCGCGGAGAAAACGCGTTACAATCGGGTCTCTGCCCAGAGATTGCCCGGCCATAGTGGCGTGATAAGCCGAAATGGTGGACGCGTAGACTAGTGTGGACTTAGCCAACCCCTTGGTGAACTGTCCCTTAAAAAAATCCATCACTGAACCAAACGGGCAGTCAGCTGGATCCAGCTGGTGGTGCTCACACCAAGAGCAGAAAAGATGCCACTTGGCGGATACAACCTTCTTGTAGAGGGAGCTCTGGAGTGGAGAATGGTCTCTACCATCTCATTGAAGAGACCAAAACCTTGGAGCTGTGCCCCTCAGGGTCCCTGAGGGGGCCGGGACAGGGCGGGCAACAAATAGAGCGGTGCAGCGCACCCCTTCATGGTCGGATCTCCAGAAAGTCCTATGTCATAACCTTTTCATCGAAGTCTTTCTGTTGAAGATGACAGTCCTTAGATCTGTCACGTCACGAGTGCCATGCAGGATCCTTTAAAGGGAGCGAGCGAGTCACAATGCTACATTTGAAATGTCGACACCTGTTTCTTATTCTCCTGAAACCTTTCAACCACTGAGCTTACAGAGGAGAGATTTCTGACAGAGTGTGCCACAGGTGCCTTTGTGTGGACACCAGGGCAGCCATAGACCGCCCAATGGCCCCAGCAGTCTCTTTAGTGGCTTTGAGAGCCAGATCCACACAGAGAGCATTTTCTGCTCATGAACCGACCAAGTAATATCGAGCTTGGCAACGCCACGCATTACAACTTCTGTAAGCTCCTCGGCTTTCATTACTCTGCATGCTCCGCTCCCAAGCAAGCAAAACACAAGCTGTGCATTTTTTGCTTGCTTTGATTTTTTTTTCTTTTTTCTTTTTATTTTTTGACAAACAATCTGGCACATTCCCAAAGTGTTTTGACGCAGCTTGAGTTCCTAAAAGGGAACTATATTATGACTGCAAAAAGGTTTATAAAAAATAAGCACATTACTAATGTGGAAGTAATATAATATTCATATATTAGTAATTAGTTTTAACTGAATCATTAAGGTTTACTAAAGTGTTGTTTTCTTCCACAGTTCGAATGAGAGGAATCGATATGTTTATAGTGCAACCTCTTATGTTTCTAAACCTGAGAAGAAACAAATCCATTCAACAAATGCCAGGAGGTCCCCAACAGAAGACAGCAGCACCTCAAAAAACTTTGATAAAAATGCCTATGTGTGATACACACACACACACACACACACACACACACACACACACACACACACAAAAAAAAAAAAACCACACATTTCTTCTGTCAAAGACAATCTACTAAAGAGTTTATATAACAGGTACACCAGTGGGATCATCCCCAAACCAAAGTTTTTGCATTAGAGAGTGTGCATTAGAACACAGTCTCCAATAATAGTAATTATTATTGTCATCCTGGTATAGATCACAATCAAATAGAGCATTAACATTTTTTAAAAAAAAGGGGGAATGCTGGGTAAAATGTAAAAAAAAATAAAAAAATAAAAAAAAAAAAATAATAATAATTAATTGCAAGTCTTCTAAACCTATATTTTATTCACAATACATCATAGTAAATATCAAATGTGTAAACAGAGAAAATGTACCATTTTTAGAAAAGAATAAATTTGTAAGAAAAAATAAGGCAGTTTTGTATTTCTTGGTTGCGCACGCATCAAGACACCTGGGATAGATCTTGAAAAAGGCCTTTCATATTTCATTTCACATAAAATAAAAAATATGACAAAAATAAGTCCCAAGGCAGCAAAAATCCTATTTCAGACACAAATAAGACAACATTTCTTTCTCAATAGAATTCTTCTCTTGTAAAAGAAGAGGCAATATTACACAGCGTCCCAGCACTTTTTTTGATACATTTTGTGCCTATCAAATACAAAATTATCTTTTTTTGTCTTAAAATGGTACATATCATCAGTACAAATATCTATTTTTTTATTTTACACAGTGTTCTTTGAATTCAGGGTAATAACAAATATTTGTTTTAAAAATATATATCTTAGAGAAGAAATTGTAACAAGTGTAAAAGATTCAAGACAATAGGCAATCTTTTCAGAAGTGGACGTCCTTCATTTTCACATGACTAGTAACATTGATCATTAAAAAAAATATATTTTTTTGGTAGGAATACTTAAAACAGATTTGTATTTTGTTTACTTAGAGAAATGATTATTATTAATTTTTGCAAAGCATAGATTACATTTGAAGCATGTACCCTGTTTATTCATGGAGTTGCAGATTTTAACAGATTTATTTTTTGTTTTTATTTTTTTTAACTAAATTCATATTTAACATTTTATCTTGTCAAATGTTCTGCCAGAAGAGGCTGTTATGGTTGTAGTGTAAAATGCTTTTGGGAAAAGTTTGAATAGAAGAAATTGGACTGTCAAAGAACTATGAAAGTTTATGAACAAGAGTATATGTAAACAAACACAGATATTATATTTCTCATTTAAAATATAGAGGTAACACTACATGAAAAGCTCTATTTTAATTTTGCTTTTATGATGTTAATAAGTTATCAGCTACCACTCATTCATATATTTAGTTGACAATTCATCAAATATAATTATTACTTAGTTTCAGATTAAGTATTTTGTCATGGATTAATGAGTAGCTGAATTTTAATTTCATCAGTATGCGATCAAAGTATGACAAACTTTTTATTTGTGTATTGAATCTTTCAGAATTAAAATAATATATTTTTGTTTTCTTTAAAATCATTTGCTATAATGTCAACAGAACTAAAACTGTGAAGTCATTTGTGTATAAAAACTATTTTGCTTGGAAGAACTTTTGTACAAAATTATTAAAGTTTTTAATTGCTGAATTAATAATCAATTATGTTTTACTCTAATAATACTGTATATAATGTAGTGATATTTGGAGTGAAAACAGAGTAGTCAACACCAGCTCAGTGTCAGAGTGCCAACATCCGCAAAACAAATTAAAAGCTCTCTCAAGCTTGAGTCTGGCCTGTGAATGATTTGTGACCTGTTTCCTACATGTTAAAAAACACTTGATCAATAGACCGTAAACTTTAGGTTTATATGTTCCATTCATTTATTTTCCATCTGTTTTTTATTAACTTTTCGTAACTTGTAAAGTAGCTTAAATATGCATTCTCATAAGTCAATGTGGAGTCAGTGGCGTGCAGTGTGAAAACAAACAAAAGAGCTTTTTTACTGAAATTGTCATAAACTTGTCATAATCTTTTGGGAATTTATTACTCCAAAGCAATATATAATCGATGTATAATCTATTAGTTACTGATGCTTACTTTAAGTTCAATATAAAAATATAATAAATATGAAATGAAATAAATAATGCTGTATTAAACATTTTTTATAATAATATATAATCATTTACTTAGTTACTGTATATGATTTGCACTAATTCCCATAAAATGTCACTCATAATATGCAATTAGATTATACAATTATTTATAATTAAACAATATAAAGCTTAAAACATTTTTAGAAGGTTGTCTATGGGTTTAAATTTAGCTCTCAAGGTCATTTGAAGGAAATGATCCAGGGTCAAATAACTTATGAGATAAAACATTTGCCAGCTTTAGCAACAGGGACTCTGACAAAATACCTGCTGTAGTTAATGATCGGCAAACAAAGATTTCTGGCTCAATACTTGGAAAAGCTACTCGGTAGTTCCACACATAACACTTCACACTTCAAAATCAAATGTTCAGACATTAAAACAGCTTCCATTGCGTTTTCAGACATTTCCCAGACCATATAGCAGGTATACTGTAAACTGAATTTCCCTCTCAATATTTTTCCCACTTTTGCAAAACTTTTAGTAAGGGTGCTTACTAACATACTGTTTTGACATTTTTTTTTGAAAAGTATACAATTTAGCATTATACATAAATATTTAAAGTACATCAGTCAGTGACAAATTTAAAATAAATCACTAGTGCAACAGGTGAAACATGCTAGAGGCCATGAAACCTTTATCATGGAGCATATATGGAACTGAGCTAATATTAAAGGACTGAGAATGTTGGTGAGTTTTGTTCTTGCCTGACTACTGAATATATTAAAGCACATCATTCATTTACAGTGTGAGCATAATTTCTCTGCTCAGCTTGGTCAGTTCATGGTCTACCTGTTGGATTCGATTCGATTAGATTCGATTCAACTTTATTGTCATTACACATGTACAAGTACAAGGTGACGAAATGCAGTTTAGGTCTAACCAGAAGTTCAATAGCAGCAAGTGCAGAACAGTGTTTAAATAAGCTTCATGAATTAAATAAAATTGTATTATAGGAGAAATGTACAGATGTGTATGTACTATAAACATAATATACATATGGCTATTATTATAAACTAAAATTTACAGAAGTTTCATTTGTTAATGAACAAATAAGAGCATCCAGCAGTTTGGAACCAAGCTGGAGATTGAACATGTTTTTATTATTCCCAAAATAATCACAACAGTAACACAAAGCCAATGAACAAACAAATTAACACACACACACACACACACACACACACACACACACACACACACACACACACACACACACACACACACACGAAACTGTGAAGCTTAACAAAAATAAGAGAAACAAATAAATGTGTACACATACATTTATTTATTTGTTTCTTTATAATTATTCTGCCTATAATTAACTGTTTGTGTAAAGTTATACAGTTCCAAGTGACAGAAACAGAGGAGATTGTTGTGGAAAACACTTTTATTTAACTGGTTTATCAGAAAGAAAATCTTCCAAGTGACAGAAACAGAGTAGGGTTGTTGTGGTAAACGCTTTTATTTAACTGGTTTATCAGAAAAAAGACTTGGTGTGTCCGTTGTAAAAACATAGCTGAATAGATACTTCACAATGAGTGTTTGTTTGGAGTGTGCTTATAGAGAGGTGAGTGTTGCTAGATACCAGGTGTGTGCAGTGAGTAATCTGACAGGCAGTGAGTAATCTGATTAATCTGAATGTGACATTGAGCATGATGCGTGGGTTCTGTATTCTAAGGAATCCAGAATATTCAGATGTACACAACATGTTTTTCTCATGTCTGTATGTATTTATTATTTGTTTATTTCTGGGTTATCAGTTTTCTCAGAAAAAAATCTAAACATAAAATGTGTATTATAATACATGTGAATACTGTATATTGGCAGTAATAGTATATTGCCCATAGAGAACAAACAAAATAAGACAAAATAGTAAAAACTTTAATATTGCATGTTATTTATTAACTGCACTTTTAAATACAGAAGTGATGTGTGCATCTCATTATAGGTATTATATATTATAGGATTGTTATTTCAGAGAACAAGGACAATTGTAAGACTACCCTCATTTTATGTTGGATGCATGCTCCTTCACATTTACAGTAAACATGCCTTGTGATTAGCATGACAACAAACACAAACTCATACTGCCCTCGCACATTTTCTTCAAGTTTAATAAACACACATAAACACGCCCACAGGCTGTGTCTTCTCAGGTTTAAACCTGTTATTCTCCACAGCAGAAGACATCTTTTAAGCAATCACATTATATTCCTAAACGATCAGAACCAAGAAGATTACAATGAACATAATACTTATACAAGTGTTTGGCTTTTTGATATCCACAGTTGGATGGTTTTTGGTCTGCTGCACCATGGTGATGGATTATTGGAGGGTTAGCTACATAGGTGGCCAAGGAGGCTCCTGGGTCATTAATGCTGCATGGTACTGGTCCACTCTATGGAGAGAGTGCTATACAGACTCCAGTGATGTGGCCAACTGCAGGGACTATGACACCATGTGGGTTGTGAGGCCTGAAACTAGAACAGACCAGAGTAAGTAGATCAGACATATGCACCACAATTTTTTTGTAAGTTACAGAATAGAAATAATGCGTGAGTGAGTAATATAATTTTTTTTCCACACAGTATGCGCAGCTACTCATTTGCTTTACAAAGAGAACTGGGCAAAAGAAATGTTCCTCTACTGTTGAATCAAACTTTTTTTTAAAAATAAGGTTTTACATTGCAGTCTAGTAATAATTAAAGAAAGTTTTTTTAATGTTATGTTTTATACTTTGGCACAATGAATGGCTGATGAATGGCTATATTAAATTTTTGACAAATTATTGATATATTTGATGTTTCACATGTAATTATTTAAAATATACACTTTTAGCTATTTATCCAGCTATTTATAAATGAAGAAAGCATTCAGTGATATAAACAAAATTATAATGGATTTATCATTATATGTATAGCGGCAACCTATAGCTACTGAGAGGCTAAGCAGCAGGACAAACTCTGTGACGCATTTTATTTCTCAGCATTTAAAACCATGTAGATTTATTACACACATTCAGAATAAAATCATGATTCAAATGCCTAGCTCAGTTGACACCAATCATTTTTTCCTCTTTCTTATGAACAGGACCCCTGCAGGCTGTGCGGGCTTTGCTGCTTGTTGGGATGTTTGTGGGATTTTTTGCCGCCATATTTTGCTTCATTGGGATGGACTGCACATATATCGGTGGACATGAGAGAAAAAAGTGCAGATTATTGTTAATAGGATCTGCTCTTCATTTTACTGGAGGTATGAAAGTTAAAATATTAAAACTTAAATATTCAATATTCTCAAGATGTTTTTTAATGCCTATTCTGATGCTTTATTTTTTCTCCACAAGGTGTGTCTTGCTTTGCTGCTTATTGCTTATACACTGCTAGACTGGGCACAGTACTATTTACACAGATGGCTGATGCACGCATCTTAAGGTATTCATCTCTGTCTGTACTGTAAGATCTAATTTGTCACAGATATGGAATTTATGATTACCCTCCTAAAATAAACAATAGGAAAATCATAATTTTTTTTTCCCATTTTCCATTACATCGTTTGTTTTGTGTAAATCGTTAAATCATTATAAAAAAAATGCAGTGTAGAAACCTACTGGAATCTGGACGCCTTAATGGTATTCTTATATTCCCTGTCAGTGTCCAGTACCAACATGTGAAGTATTTGTCCTCCATTGGTCCCTGATGGTATGCACTAGACATATAAGGTCACAGAGAGAAGCCAAATATATACAAAGAGACCTTTTTTTTAATTTTTTTTTTTATTAAAACTAACAAATACCATTAAAATATTAAATCGATTACAAATACAATGTAGGGAAATTATATACATTTATATATATATATA
>MU555194.1:32062-58977 GCA_024362625.1 Silurus asotus
TATTTTTTGGTTTAGTCAATACCATATGAATGTACTGAATGTACATTCATTTGGTATTGACTAAACCATATGAATGTACTGAATTTACATTTTTTCCCCGAAAAAGTGTTAGGTTCTAAAGCCATTCATTAATGCTGTATTTTTATTTTATTTTTTAAAGGTTTTACATAGGTCTTCCAGTATTCTTTGGTTTGATAGGAAGTACTTCCATAATCCTAGGCTCTGTTCTGTATTTTGTGACTCTCTACAGGATCTGCCAAACAGAAAGGTAACACTTTAATACATCATATTTCCAGAAACACCCTATATTGAAATAAAATGTCACTGGTCAAGACAAACCCCTGTAATACACATCTTTAAATAGGCTGCTCCCTTAGTTATTTATAGAAACATAAAGTACCAAGGCTAGCCATCAAAATGACCTTTTGAGGGCTACTGAACCAAGCCACACAAGTACTTTTACCTAAATTTTACAGATTGCTCAACAACTCAGAAATTAAGCATTTAGCTTTAGGGCATTTACTATATACTGTAAGTATCACACCCATATGTGTGTTTTTTTTTTTTTACAAACTCTTAAAACAAGATGGAAACACATAGTTGCATAGAATGTCTTGGAGTGCTGTAGTATTACAAGTTCCATTCACTGGGAGTGGAAGAACACGAGAGTCGTGCACAGAGACCTGATTTCAACCTCACTAAACTACCACAACACCACATTTAATATCCAGCCATTTAGCTTCAATTTCTCAAATGAAATGTAAACAAATCTGATGGTCATGTTTGCAGACTTTGTGTTACAGCTTTTATTAATTTTTATTTTTCTATTTTTTTATGCCAGGAAATTTGTTTAAATCCACTCAAATTTGTGAATTTTACAGTTTAATATATATAATGGGATTGTAAAATAAATGGCATTTGGGAGTTATTCTGATTCTTAATTGTCATCTCAATCATTTTAATCTACCGTAATTTCCGGACTATAAAGCGTACCCTTATATAGGCGCCACCCACTGAATTGACAAAGATTTTTATTTTTAACATAAATAAGCCGCACCTGTCTATAAGCTGCAGGTGTATACACTGAAACATATGAACTTTACACAAGCTCTAACAAAATACACTGAATGCAATATGTTGCGCTTCTATTAGGAGCATAGCGGAATTTTGGGAATAGCCTGCCACTGCATAATCCCGGTATTACTGCGCGTGTGGAGACTGAGAATTATGCCCTTTTTATTTTCTGATGCTCATTTCTAAGTTTCTTTGACTAACCTATAACGCTGTTGCCAAGAAAAATAAAAAAGCACGAGTTTTGAAAACCTGTCTGTGCTTATATGATTTCTGTTGTAACTGGAGTTTTAGCAAGCTCTCCCTTCACCCAGACTCAACACGTTACAACGGCTTGTATCTAAACAGTAGCATAACAAGTAAGTCATTGTTCACTGTCCTCCTCCTTCCTTTCACAACTAGTGGTACCTTAACCTACGAGTGCATTAATGTACGAGTTTTCTGTGGTACAAGCGGTCACACTTTGTTACACAAGCAAAAACTTGAGGTAGAAGCCGCTGCTAGATGGTGAAGCGAAGCCAGAAAGCGAAGATTGTGACGACATTTAAGATAAGCAAAGAAGAAAAAGTAAAAATTTTAAAGTTAAGGGACACGTAGTGTTCAGGAGTGATAGTAAAAAATGAGTTTTCCCTCTGCCTCCGCTTATCGCCTTTACCCCCCCTCCACACACACACACACACACACACACACACACACACACACACACGCGCACACACCCCACCGGCATTTTTGCTAGCTCAAGTCGTCTCATCTCCAAGGTAAATACACTGAATGAAACCTTATTATATCTTTACATACTTACCCAGCCATTAGGGAGGCACAAGCCGGTGCACTCTTAGTGCCGGTCCCAAGGGTTGCGTTATGAAGGGCATCCAGCGTAAAACATGTGCCAAATCAAATATGCGGATCACCAATGAGATTTTCATACCGGATCGGTCGAGGCCTTAAGGAGAGGATTGTGGAAGGGCAGATGGTGGTAGATTTTGCTAAAAGGATGGAAATGGCAGTTTTAAACACGTATTTTAAGAACCCAGCCATTAGGGAGGCACAAGCCAGTGCATTCTTAGTGCCGGTCCCAAGCCCGTGTAAATAGGGAGGGTTGCGTTAGGAAGGGCATCCAGCGTAAAACATGTGCCAAATCAAATATGCGGATCTCAAATGAGAATTTCATACCAGATCAGTCGAGGCCCGGGTTAACAAGGGGTGATTCTTAAGGAAGAGTACAGTAAGAGTGTAGTGGAGGTGAAGAGACTTTCTGATAGGGTGATGATCGTGAAGGTGGAAGTTGAAGGGATGATGATAAATGTCATCAGTGCCTATGCTCCAAAAGTTGGCTGTGAGATGGAGGAGAAGGAAAGATTCTGGAGTGAAATAGATGAAGTGGTAGATGGTGTACCTAGGAAAGAACGGTTGGTGATTGGGGCGGACTTTAATGGGCATGTAAGTGAAGGGCACAGAGGTGACGAGGAGGTGATGGGTAGGTATGGTTTTAAGGAGAGGAATGTGGAAGGGCAGATGGTGGTAAATTTTGCCAAAAGGATGGAAATGGCAGTGGTGAACACTTATTTTAAGAAGAAGGAGGATCATAGGGTGACGTATAAGAGTGGAGGAAGGTGCACACAGGTGGACTATGTGATATGCAGGAGATGCAACCTGAAGGAGATTGGCGACTGTAAGGTGTTGGCAGGGGACAGTGTAGCTAGACAGCATCGGATGGTGGTCTGTAGTATGGTTTTAGAGGCGAAGAAGAAGAGGAGGAGAGTGAGAACTGAAAGAAGAATAAGATGGTGGAAACTGAAGGAGGAAGAGTGTAGTGTGAGGTTCAGGGAAGAGGTCAGAGAGAGGCCCAGTGGTGTTAAGGAGGTGTTGGATGATTGGGCAACTACTGCAGGAGTGATGAGGGAGGCAGCTAGAAAAGTACTTGGTGTGACATCTGGAAATAGAAAGCAAGACAAGGAGACGTGGTGGTGGAATGAGGAAGTGCTGGAGAGCATAAGGAAAAAGAGGTTGGCAAAACAGAAGTGGGATACACAGAGTGATGAGAAAAGTAGGCAGGAGTACAAGGAGATGCGGCAGCAGGTGAAGAGGGATGTGGCGAAAGCCAAGGAAAAGGCATATGAGGAGCTGTATGAGAGGTTGGACACTAAGGAAGGAGAAAAGGATTTGTACCGATTGGCCAGGCAGAGGGACCGAGCTGGAAAGGATGTATTGCAAGTTAGAGCAGTAAAGGATGGAGAGGGAAATGTGTTGACTAGTGAGGAGAGTGTGTTGAGAAGGTGGAGGGAGTATTTTGAGCAGGTGATGAATGAGGAAAATCAGAGAGAGAGAAGGTTGGATGATGTGGAGTTGGTGAAGCAGGATGTAGACAGGATTAGTAAGGAGGAAGTGAGAGCAGCGATTAAGAGGATGAAGAGTGGAAAGTCGGTTGGACCAGATGACATACCGGTAGAAGCGTGGAGATGTTTAGGAGAGATGGCAGTGGAGTTTTTGACCAGATTGTTTAACAGGATTTTGGAAGGTGAGAAGATGCCTAAGGAATGGAGAAAAAGTGTGCTGGTACCGATCTTTAAGCATAAAGGAGATGTGCAGACCTGCAGTAACTACAGGGGTATTAAGTTGATCAGTCACACCATGAAGTTATGGGAAAGAGTAGTGGAAGCCAGGCTGAGAGAAGAGGTGACCATCTGTGAGCAACAGTATGGTTTCATGCCGAGGAAGAGCACCACAGATGCCTTATTTGCTTTGAGAATGTTGATGGAGAAGTATAGAGAAGGACAGAAGGAATTGCATTGTGTATTTGTGGATTTAGAGAAGGCGTACGACAGGGTGCCAAGAGAGGAGTTGTGGTATTGTATGAGGAAGTCAGGTGTGTCAGAGAAGTATGTGAGGGTGGTGCAGGACATGTATGAGGACAGTGTGACGGCAGTGAAGTGTGCAGTAGGTACGACAGACTGGTTTAGAGTGAAGGTTGGACTGCATCAAGGATCGGCCCTGAGCCCTTTCCTGTTTGCAGTGGTGATGGACAGGTTGACGGACGAGGTCAGACAGGAGTCTCCCTGGACTATGATGTTTGCGGATGATATTGTGATTTGTTGTGAGAGTAGGGAGCAGGTTGAGAAGAGCCTGGAGAGGTGGAGATATGCGCTGGAGAGAAGGGGAATGAAACTCAGTAGGAGTAAGACAGAGTACATGTGTGTGAATGAGAGGGAGGGCAGTGGAGTGGTGCGGTTGCAGGGAGAAGAGCCTCAGAAGGTGGAGTAATTCAGGTACCTGGGGTCAACAGTGCAAAGTAATGGAGAGTGTGTTAGAGAAGTGTAGAAAAAAGTGCAGGCAGGGTGGAGTGGGTGGAGAAGAGTGACAGGAGTGATTTGTGATAGTAGGGTATTTGCAAAATTAAAAGGAAAAGTTTATAGGACTGTGGTGAGACCTGCGATGTTGTATGATTTAGAGACAGCGGCATTGAGTAAAAGACAGGAGGTGGAGCTGGAGGTAGCAGAGCTGAAGATGTTGAGGTTTTCATTGAGAGTGACGAGGATGGATAAGATTAGAAATGAGTTTATTAGAGGGACAGCGCATGTAGGATGTTTTGGTAACAAGGTGAGGGAGGTGAGATTGAGATGGTTTGGACATGTGCAGAAAAGGGACATGAATTATATTGGTAGAAGAATGCTGAGGATGGAGCCACCAGGTAGGAGGAAAAGAGGAAGGCCAAGAAGGAGGTTCATGGATGTGGTGAGGGAAGACATGCAGGTAGTTGGTGTAAAAGAGGCAGATGTAGAGGACAGGGTGATATGGAGACGGATGATCCGCTGTGGCGACACCTAATGGGAGCAGCCGAAAGAAGAAGAAGAAGAAGAAGCACCATATTTTAAGAAAAAGATGATCATAGGGTGACTTATAAGAGTGGAGGAAGGTGCACACAGGTGGACTATGTTCTATGCAGGAGATGAAGGAGATTGGAGACTGTAAGGTGTTGGCAGGGGACAGTGTAGCTAGACAGCATCGGATGGTCGTCTGTAGGATGGTTTTGGTGGTGAAGAAGAAGAGAAGGAGAGTGAGGACTAAAAGAAGAATAAGATGGTGGAAACTGAAAGAGGAAGAGTGTAGTGTGAGGTTCAGGGAAGAGGTCAGACAGGGGCTCGGTGGTGGTGAAGAGGTGTTGGGTGATTGGAAAACTACTGCAGGAGTGATGAGGGAGGCAGCAAGAAAAGTACTTGGTGTGACATCTGGAAAAAGAAAGGAAAACAAGGAGACGTGGTGGTGAAATGAGGAATTGCAGGAGAGCATAAGGAGAAAGAGGTTGGCAAAACAGAAGTGGGATCGACAGAATGATGAGAAAAGTAGGCAGGAGTACAAGGAGATGCGGCAGCAGGTAAAGAGGGATGTAGCGAAAGCCAAGGAAAAGGCATACGAGGAGCTGTATGAGAGGTTGGACACTAAGGGAGGAGAAAAGGATTTATACCGATTGGCCAGGCAGAGGGACCGAGCTGGGAAGGATGTGCTGCAAGTTAGAGTAATAAAGGATAGAGAGGGAAATGTGTTGACTAGTGAGGAGAGTGTGTTGAGAAGATGGAGGGAGTATTTTGAGCAGCTGATGAATGAGGAAAATCAGAGAGAGAAGGTTGGATGATGTGGAGTTGGAAAAGCAGAATGTAGATAGGATTAGTAAGGAGGAAGTGAGAGCAGCGATTAAGAGGATAAAGAGTGGAAAGTCGGTCGGACCCGATGACATACCTGTAGAAGCATGGAGATGTTTAGGAGAGATGGCAGTGGAGTTTTTAACCAGATTGTTTAACAAGATTCTGGAAGGTGGGAGAATGCCTGAGGAATGGAGAAGGAGTGTGCTGGTACAGATCTTTAAGTATAAGGGAGATGTGCAGACCTGCAGTAACTACAAAGGAATTAGGTTGATCAGTCACACCATGAAGTTATGGGAAAGAGTAGTGGAAGCCAGGCAGAGAGAAGAGGTGACCATCTGTGAGCTACAGTATTGTTTCATGCCGAGGAAGTGCACCACAGAAGCCTTATTTGTTTTGAGGATGTTGATGGAGAAGTATAGAGAAGGACAGAAGGAATTGCATTGTGTATTTGTGGATTTAGAGAAGGCGTACGACAGGGTGCTGAGAGAGGAGCTGTGGTACTGTATGAGCAAGTCAGGTGTGTCAGAGAAGTATGTGAGGGTGGTGCAGGACATGTATGAGGACAGTGTGACAGCAGTAAAGTGTGCAGTAGGAACGACAGACTGGTTCAGGGTGAGGGTTGGACTACATCAAGGATCGGCCCTGAGCCTTTTCCTGTTTGCAGTGGTGATGGACAGGTTGACGGACGAGGTCAGAAAGGAGTGTCCCTGGACTATGATGTTTGCGGATGATATTGTGATTTGTGGTGAGAGTAGTGAGCAGGTTGAGAAGAGCCTGGAGAGGTGGAGATATGCGCTGGAGAGAAGGGGAATGAAAGTCAGTAGGAGTGGGATAGAGTACATGTGTGTGAATGAGAGGAAGGGCAGTGGAGTGGTGCGGTTGCAGGGAGAAGAGGTGGAGAAGGTGGAGGAGTTCAGGTATCTGGGGTCAACAGTGCAAAGTAATGGAGACTGTGTTAGAGAAGTGGAGAAAAGAGTGCAGGCAGGGTGGAGTGGGGGAAGAAGAGTGATAGCAGTGACATGTGATAGTGGGGTCTCTGCAATAATAAAAGGGAAAGTTTATAGGACTGTAGTGAGACCTGCGATGTTGTATGGATTAAAGACATGGCATTGAGTAGAAGACAGGAAGTGGAGCTGGAGGAAGCAGAGCTGAAGATGTTGAGGTTTTCGTTTGGAGTGACGAGGAAGGACAAGATAAGAACTGAGTTTATTAGAGGGACAGCGCGTGTAGGATGTTTTGGTGACAAGGTGAGGGAGCCGAGTTAGAGATGGTTTGGACATGTGCAGAGGAGGGATATGAGTTATATTGGTAGACAAATGCTGAGGATGGAGCCACCAGGTAGGAGGAAAAGAGGAAGGCCAAGGAGGAGGTTCATGGATTTTTCATTGGTCTTTCATATGTCTCTCAGTTTTTTGGTTTAAAGTTTGTGAAACCGGGAAAACCATATCTAAGCCGCTCTTTTGTTTAAGCCGCAGGGTTTAAAACGTGAGTAAAATGTAGCGGCTTATAGTCTGAAAAATACAGTAATTATTCTACTCTTCATGCATTATGCATTATTGTCAATGCATTAAAGAACACATTTTTAACTTGAACTCATAAATCTTTATTGAAAATGTTTATTGTATTGGTGTAAGTTAAGCAATGAAGTAACTTTATGTAAGTTACTAAAATAAGAAACTTTATGGTTTATTTTATTGAGATGCAAAGATGCTCACCGTGTGTTAATCTTTGAACTGCAGAGAGATGGACCTTCCTGCTTCAAGAAAATACGGGACTCCTAAGACATACAAGGCACAGAGGAAAAGTTCAACATTATACAACAGTGACAATGCAGCATCCATCCAATCAATGACCTCCAGCCAAGCTTCGAGTAGCCAAGTATCGAGAAGTTCTCTGGTTCTGTCTGATGAAGATTCATTTGTTTGAATGCAGAAGCAGAGAAAATATTTCCAACACTGTAAATATTATTTGTTACCATTAAAGGAAAGCAACAAACTATAAAGCTTGGTACAGTACTGATCTTAACATTTTTTTTTAATAAATGTACACACTTCTGTTACAATTTCAGGATTTAATGATGCAAAAAAAAAAAAAAACATGGTTAAGCATGGTGGTGATGAAATCATGTTATGTGGCTGCTTTTATTTAGGTGGGACTGTGGTCTAGAAGTAATAGATGGAATTAGAAATAGCTCCAAGTACTATTCTGTTCTGGCACAAATCCTGCACACCTTCTTGATAAGGATATTTTTCAACATTAACTAAAGTACAAATTTAAGTAAAAAAAGAAAAAAGAAAAAAGGACCATAGAAGGCACAGATATAAACTTATTATAACATAACTATAGACAGGAGACTTCTTTGAAAATTCTATTGGATAGATATGGGGCATTTTGTAAAAAATGTTAATCATATTTTTCATTCAGGATATGTAAATTTTCTTATCTTGTAGTCCTGAAAGAATCTTTCACAAAAAAAATGTTTTGTTGCAAAAAGCTCTTTTAAAAAATGATTAGTTAAATGGTACACACGTGTTCAGTAAGCCTAATATACACTATCCTTTGAAGGTTCTTTGTTGCTTTTGGTTACATTTTTTCAGTTGCTATAATCACAAAAAAGTAATTTTTTTTTTTTAAACATGTACTGTTATGTGTTGCATTCTAGTACTGGAGAAAAGACATTTTGTTCCAATGTATTTTATATATAAATATAATACATAAATAGAATAGAAATAGAAATAGAATATTCTATATATTCATATAGGATCACAATAAAAACCCATAACAGCCTATACATTTGACAGAGTAGTGTGTATTTTATGTATCCAATCTAGTTCACTGTAATAGTTGTAACTGTAACTTTTGTAAGAATAATACAATTATAGCACTTTTAATTTTTGTATGGTAAAATATGGCATTATAGTTAAAAATACATGTATCAATGTTGCATATTTGATCACCATTACAGAGAGAAAAATAATGCATTACACATTTTAATTTTGAAACAATTCATGACCGAAATTCATTAAATCAAAAATAAAGCATTTTTCTCATGCAACATATCATGAACCAAGTTGGATTATCCCAAATGAATTATGCCTATTTGAATTCTGTAAACTTTGAGAACCCACAACCATGGTAATGTTTGCAACTAATCTAGCTAGTGGAGGTGGTGTTCCCATCATATTTTTCACTTTTCCATTTTAGATAAAAGCTAAATTGAAAATAAACAAAATAAAATTTTAACTAATGATGTGAATTTTTATAACAGTAACAATGCTTTCCACTACTAATTATCAATATAAATATCAATATATGGTCTGATGTGTCATTTCTCACCTACATTATCTAAAAGAATTCTTGGGTTTAGTCATGATCTAGGAGTCATTACCTGATCTGTCACTGCTGAAGAGAGATTCAAGTCAAGTGGCTTTTATTGTCATTTCTACTATACACAGTGGTACACAGTACACAGTAAAAATGAGACAATGTTCCTCCAGAACCCTGGTGCTACACTAAACAACATAGAGCTACACCACACCACAAAGCTACATAAAGTGCATCAAATGCAACCTAGTGCAAACAGTGCAGACGAAAAACAGTACAGACAGACAGACAGTGCAGACAGACAACACAAGACAACACAAGACAAAACACAAAAACAGAGAGGTGTAAAAACTATAACTGGGAGTGAATATGAATAGACACAATGCAGTGCAAAAAACAGCAGTAGCAGCAGTCAAGAGGTGGAAAAAAAAAGCATGTAAACAGTGTAATGTGCTCAAGTATAAATAATAATAAAAGAATTATTGAGATGAGTAATAAGTAATGAGTGTGCGTTAAGTTCAGGTTGTACAGTTCGGTAAAACACATTTGAGTGTGTGTGTGTGTGTGTGTGTGTGTGTGTGTGTGTGTGTGTGTGTGTGTGTGTGTGTGTGTGTGTGAGTTCCATTTCAGTTCTGTGTATTGAGGAGCCTGCTGGCTGCACAGTCTGGATGTGACGGCCCAAATGCTTCGGAACCACTTTACTGATGGCAGGAGTGTAAAGAGTGTGTGTGAGGGGTGTGTGGGGTCGTCCACAATGCTGTTGGTTTTGCAGATACAGTGTGTGGTGTAAATGTGCATGATAGAGTGGAGAGACTCTGATGATCTTCTCAGCTGTCCTCACTATCCTCTGTAGGGTCTTGCAATCTGAGACAGTTAACAACCAGGCAGTGATGCAGCTGCTCCCAATGCTTTCAATGGTACCTCTGTAGAACATGGTCAGGATGGGGGGAGGGAGATAAACTTTTCTCATCCTTCCCATGAAGTAGAGATTCAAAGTTTATCAAGACAGAACAGGGTATTTATATATTTCTGCGAACATAGGGGGAACGTTTTTGCTAATTATTGCCACATAAATGAAACCTACATATACATTAGGCAAAGCCATAAAAAACATCTATAGGCCCATGTAAAAACAAACATTCCCAGCATGTATTGTGCAAAGCCCCGCCCCCACCTCCGCTCCTCAGACCACATCTCTGGTATGCTAATTCCAGCATACAGACTGCTTGTCTGAGGAACCAGTTCTGAAATGGGTGAAAACCTGGCCATCAGAAGACACCTCTGCTCATCAGGACTTATGTGTACTCATGTTTAGGGAGGCTGCAACAAAGTGACCAGCTACATTAGCAAGTGCATTGATGATGTGACCAACTCCAAGACTGTCCCTACACGCTCCAACCAGAAGCCGTGGATGACTGCAAAATTGCATGCGCTGCTAAAATCTAGTGACTCTGCCTTTAAAGCAGGGGAGAAGAAAACAACCCTTCCAACACAAGGAAAACAAGGACAGCCTTGAAAACAACCCTTCCTCACAGTGACTAGGTGCTCAGTCTATTCATGGCTAAAGTGAGGAAAACTCTATCCAGAGTTAACCCTGGTTAACTGGTATCTGGTCTGCTGGACCAGATAGCGTTCCTGGCAGAGTGCTTAGGGAATGTGCAGAAAAGCTAATGAATGTCTTTACTGACATCTTTAACATCTCCCTGAGCAGTGCTGTTGTTCCTGCCTCAAGTCAACTACCATCGTCCCTGTGCCAAAGAAGTCTACAGTCTCCTGCCTCAAAGATTATTGCCCTGTCGCACTCACACCCATTGTAATAAAGTGCTTCGAGAGGCTTGTCATGAGGCACATCAAGGCCCTTATGCAGTTTGCGTATCGTCCAAAGCATTCCGCAGATGATGCCAGATCTCGCCCTTAACCACCTGGAAAATAAGGACACACATGTACGAATGCAGAGCATTCAACACAATCAACTCCTAGCACCAGATTGAGAAGATTGCCACAGTCGCCACCGTCTTTCTCATCAGGGACAAACTTACTTATAAAGAACATATTCATTTTTAATCACCACATTATCTGTGTAAAGCTGCATTGAGACAATGTTAATTGTTAAAAGCGCTATACAAATAAAAATGAATTTAATTGAATTTAATCATCCCTCAGCATCTATCACCAAATTCCTTGGTGTTCATCTGGTGGATAACCTTACCTGGTCACTCATCACCAGCTCCATCAGATATAAAGCCCAGCAGTGTCTGTGCTTCCTGAGAAGGCTAGGGAAAGCTCATCTTCCTCCCCCCATCCTAACCATGTGCTAGAGAGGGACCATTGAGAGCATCGTGAGAAGCTGCATCACTGCCTGGTTTTTTGAGAACTGCACCGTCTCGGATCGCAAGACCCTACAGAGGATAGTGAGGACAGCTGAGATCATTGGAGTCTCTCACCCTCTATCATGGACATTTACACCACACGCTGCATCCGCAAAGCCAACAGCGGAAGACCCCACACACCCCTCACACACACATTCTTTACCCTCATGTCATCAGGAAAGCGTTACCGAAGCATCCGGGCCGTCACATCCAGACTGTGTAACAGCTTTTACCCGCATGCCATCAGGTTACTCAATACACAGAAGTAAAATGAAACTCACACACAAACACACTGAAACGAACTGTACAACCTGAACTTAACACACACTCAATACTCATCTCAATCAATTCCACTACCATTTATTTATTATTTATACTTAAGCATATTTTACCATTTACATGCTGTTTTTTGCACCTTTCAGCTGCTGCTACTGCTAATTTACAAACTTAATATAAATATAACTTTTGATTTCTACAAAGCAGACTTAAAAAGTGCTAATTTAAGTGTTTCAGGTAGAGGCAGGTCTTCAACCGTCAACCTCGGTGCCAGAACAGAGAACAGCCTTGAAGTATACTTACATCTCATCCTGAGAGAAGGTGGTACCAGTCAAGCAGTGCTGGAGGTAAGATGGTGCTGGTCCATTTTTGGCTACTTGGCTACTGGAAGCCAGTAAATGAAACTGGTACTGCTGTTTTGGCACATCATTGTGTTTATGTTTAAAAACCAGTCTTGTTTATAGTCCTCTTTTGCACATTACTGTATAATCATATTATACAATAGGTTTTCTGGTTGGTGCTATTTTGTGTATCTGTCACACACTGTCTAGTGTTGTTTGTCAAGTCAAGTCAAGTCAAGTCAAGTTTATTTGTATAGCGCTTTTCACAACAGACATTGTCTCAAAGCAGCTTTACACAAATCAACAGTGATGGTGAATGGTGCGAATTTGTCCCTGATGAGCAAGCCGTGGCGACTGTGGCAAGGAAAAACTCCCTTAGATGTTATGAGGAAGAAACCTTGAGAGGAACCAGACTCAAAAGGAGAACCCATCCTCATCTGGGTGACATCAAGAGTTTGATCATAAATTTTTCCAACAATACAGAACACTGGAGAGTGAGAACTAACATGAGTACTGGAGTATAAGATTATAAGTGATGTTCTTTCTGCAGTCTTAAACAGTCTTTATGGTTAGTAGCTCCTAGTTTTATAAGCTCAGCATTTTTGATCACCACAGATCCAGCATCAGCTTCTCCATGCCAGAGCCTTTAACACTCCAGGAGGTCCAATGTCAAAACTCCACACATGTAGCGGGATCCAAATGGCACTGGTACGTCTCTAGATGGTTCGGGATGTTTGTGAGTTCGGCATCTACTTCTTCAAAGGTCCGTAATCACCAAGAGGTGGGAGGTGACTGGAGCTGGCCAAACCTCAGGGTGTCTCGGGATGGGGAGAGAAAGAGAAGCAGTGGAGAGCAATTAGCGTAGCTGCTGTTCATGATATTAACAGCACAAGTTGATAATGTGCATGTGATCAGATGTTCTGGAGCACAAGGTTATGATGTGGTGTGTGTTATGTGTAGGCTTTTTTTTGTCTGCACTGTTTGCACCAGGTTGCACCTGATGCACTTTATGAGGTGAGGACACTTGCATTAGTCCTTGCTCTTTGATCTGTTATGTAGCTTTATGTTGTGTTATGTAGCTCTATGTTGTCCAATGCAGCGTTCTGAAAGAACGTTGTCTCATTTCACTATGTATCAGCTATGTGGAAATGACAATAAATGTATCTTGACTTGACTTGTAAACAAGGACATATTTTGCCCCATATGGTTATCTGCATGTCAGTGTAAAATTGTAACTTACAGTCTTTGGACATAATATTGAAAAAAATATACAACAAATAACTCGTTAGAAGGAAAACATCACCGGCATATGGGTACTGCTAATAATAGCACAACTCAAGGTTTACTTAAAATAAAATGATTATAAACAAACCTGATTGTCATACTGTCCTTGAAATCTGAGACAATGGAAACCAAAACACCTTCTCCCTCCCTGAAGAAGGCTGGATGTGACAACTGTACACAGTCATCTCAACTGAAGATAGTCTTAGAGCCGAAGTGGTAGATTCTTCTTTTTATGCCAAAAGACAAGGCCCAGGAATAAGCTGTGGCTACAATCAAAACTATGAAGTACAGGACAATTGTAATGTACATAGAAATAGGTTGCTTTGTGGCCTGTGTGGTTGGATGGATCTTGATTTTTTCCACCTTGCCAATGGAAAACTGGACATACTCAGAGGTTGCATCTACAGTCCTCACTACCAATTACTTCCATTCCAACCTGTGGAAAGACTGTACTTCCGATTCAACCGGTATGGTTGACTGCAAGATGTTTCCAACATTGCTTGCTTTGCCACGTAAGTTTCCTAAGTCTCTTTAACTGTTATTCAGATTTTTTCATTTAGTAATTATATAGCATACAATAAACACATAAACCTGAAATCTTAAGTGCATAAAAAGTTTAAGCACACCCAAATATAAAAGGGTGTGCAACTAAAAAGTATGCACTAGTGAGTAGGACACACATGTGCATATATACCTGTACTATGTACAATAAGTATATTTACATTTTAATTCAAAAACATTAAACATATTAAATATATATTACACAACTAAAAGTGTGTGGACACCAAACTATCATACCCATATGGGCTTGTAATTATGACATCAAATTGGGAAGGCTTTCTTAGTTTTGAATTTTGGCAGTGGCCACCGTTTTTGCGAATTTGTACAACCACCAGAGCATTAGTAGGGTCTTTTCCACAGTTGGCTTTACAGTCCCTTTCAAAGGTTAGGCTGAGGTTAGGAATCCATTTGTGGTCTTAAGAAGATTTATAAAGCTTTAGCATAGCAAAGACATCCTCAGCAATTATTAGTTTAAAACTTAGCAAAAGTTTCAAGAAAGGCCCACATATGCCTGTGATAATCAGGTGTCTATACAATTTTTATTATACTGTGTACATTTTAGATTTAAAGGAAATACATGTAGATTTCACATATAGACTTTGTCAATTAGTTGAGGGTCCTCACGTCAGGGTTTGTGTGCATCAAGTGTGAGCAACTTTACTGTGTACAGTAAAGTTGCTCACACTTGCTGCACACAAACCCTGAGATGCAACCAGGAAGCAAATGACAGCAAAGTATACACTAAATAAAGAACTGCACATTATTCAATTAATGCCCATATTTTCTATGGCAGTGGTGTAAAGTATGTGCTCATGTCAATTTGAAACCTATACACAAGAGTAAATACTGACTACAACATTAAGACAGGTTTTCTGTTTCATTTAATTTAATCGCCATGTGTTTTACTGTAATTTAATTTGTACTTATACTTTCTCTTGTAAAATAGCGTATATTCAAATGTGCCGTGCTCTAATCATCCTCTCAATACTTTTGGGAATATTTGGAGCCATTCTAGCCTTGGTAGGGATGAAATGCACGAAACTTGGTGGGTCAGAAATTGCGAATGCAAGAGTCACCTTTGCTGCAGGAATGAATTATATTGCATCAGGTAAATTGTGCTGAAGTTTCAGTAATAACTATTATGAAATCCTATTGTTTTCTTGATTGTGCTGCTATCAAGATTACTCTCTCTCATCTCTCTTTAGGTCTTTGTTCTTTGTTTGCTTACACCTCGTATGGAATAAAAGTTGTCGAAGAGTTTCTTGATCCCAACTATCAGAACCAAAAGTAAGTATCTTACTCCACTTTGTATATTTCCAATTAATTGCAGTTGGTTCAAAGGACAATGCTGGACTAAAATGTGTAGCTTACACAAGAGAAACCACCTTCAGTATATATATAGTTACCTATTATTGTACCTTTAACAACAAGCCAAATATAATATTAATAAACATATTTCTAGACATTTTTTATTTTTATTTTAAGCTTAATATTGAATGATCCAAGTTTCTCTTTAACTTTGGAAGAAATAAGGATTTTAACACATTCTGTCTGCAGTCAGTCATCTAGAAAAGTATATAAACATCCCGGCATTTAAGTTCATGGCTTAATTTAAAATGTTACATAGTTACACATAGTCATATTAATCAGCTGCTTAAAACTTAATTGTCTGGGAGGCCATTTAATAATACCTGTATTTGGTGTTGTGCTAGTTACTAAGAAATAGTTACTAGTTACTTCATTCAAAAAGTAATGCGTTACTGTTAAAAGTTACTTTTTAGTTACTTTTTTAAAGAACAAAACTGACTTAAACACAAAGCAATTTTTAAACACTATTTTATTTAAGTCAAGCCAGCACAAACTGAATATATCACAAGGATTTCTAAAATAAATAACAAAACAAGCTGAATAATATATTCAAAATCAAAAACTAAAGTGTCTTCTGTATCATAAAAGCTGTTTTGTTGTGCTCTTAAAAATGTTGCTTACACAGCTTAAGTATGAAAACTATCAACAATGTAAAACAGAATGTCTCTAGGTTTCGAACGTAACCCTAGTTCCCTGAGGGAACGAGACGCTGCGTCTACACGCTTTGGGAACGCTCCTACGTTGTCCATGCTCTAAACCACGTGTGAAATCTAGCCAATAGGCAAGACGAGACGTCATAGACAGGTGATGTTGCGTAATCCATGAAGCTACAAGATGGCTGTTCAGTGGTAGCAACATTAGCTTCTGCAAAGAGAGAAGGTAAGTGCCGCAGGGATGCAGGGAGTGTGGCACATAAATGCAGCATCTCAATCCCTCGGGGAACTAGGGTTACGTTCGTAACCTAGAGACGTTCCCCTTCAGCCCTCAGCGTCGCAATGTCCCGTAGTGATACTCCAGCAGACCAGGACGTAGAGGCCGCCACATTCCGGTGGAGCGAGCCCTGTCCCCGAGCGAAGCGGGGAGACCAGGACTCGTAGCTGAAAGGATGGCATCCACTACCCACCTCCTATTGGGGCCACAGCAGACGAACAGCTGCACCGACCGCCTCCATGGACTCGTCCTGTGGAGACAAGAGTCCAGTGCTCACACTGGACACAGTCAGGTCTGTAACCCCTGATCGGGGGCTATAAACGGAGGAGGGCAGAATGCCTGTAACACGACATGTCGTGTGGGAGCCGTATGACAGACAGTCCTCCTGAACCGGAATGGCAGGAGCAGCGTACTGCAGCCGTTGAAGCCCCCTGAGAGGCGGCGGATGACCCCCATCCGCAACAAACATTCAGTTGGAATAAGGGAGTTAACCTCTGGAGGGAGGGAGCATCCTGAACACCCTGTGGTAGGGCCGACAGACCAGCATCCCGGTGGTGCTGGGGAGGGACGGGCACCATAGCATGCGGTGCACTCCGCCCTCCAAGATGCAAGCCATCAGGGTTAAACACCACAGCCTGTTCACTAGAGGCGAGGACGAACCTCAGGTCGTCCAGCCCCTCCTCGGGCTTAGAGTGTCGCCAGGGGCCCCTAGGACCTCCCCGCTGGAATCGGGTGGCAACGCTCCCTTTCCCCATAGCAGGCCAGCCTGGTATGCCTGTGACACAGGGCGCAGGAAATGCTCATCCAGCTCACAGGGTGCGCGCTGCATCTGCTACACGACCGGCCAAGCTAGATCCAGCCGTGTCACGACTTAAAGGAGCTCTTAATACAGCACAGGCTGTGAGGAGTCCACAGGCTAACCAGCATCCATCATCTCATCCTCCTCTAAAAAAGAGACCTGTAACGCCATGCCGCACCGGGAGAAGAAGCAGCCTCCACGCATGCTTCCCGAAATTTTCCCCACATAGCCACACAGCTAAAATGCTAAAAATGCTAACAACTGATACCCTCGAGAGCCGACTAAGCACGCTCCTAAGCTAAGCAAACAACACAGATGGAATTTTGCCTGCATGTAAACTTATGACTGCACAGATAACACACACAAAGCGCTTAGCAGAAGCTAATGGCGCTACCACCGCACAGCCATCTTCCTGGTAGCTTCCTGGTTTATACAACATTGCCTGTCTATGACGTCACGTCTTGCCTATTGGCTGGATTTCACACGTGGTTCAGAGCCTGGACAACGCAGAGGCATTCCCAAAGTGTTTAGATGCAGCTAGAGTTCCCGAAGGGAGACACCAGGTTAGCTTCTAGTGTCCTCGAGGCATGGAGTTCACAGATAACACACACAAAGCGCTTAGCAGAAGCTAATGGCGCTACCACCGCACAGCCATCTTCCTGGTAGCTTCCTGGTTTATACAACATTGCCTGTCTATGACGTCACGTCTTGCCTATTGGCTGGATTTCACACGTGGTTCAGAGCCTGGACAACGCAGAGGCATTCCCAAAGTGTTTAGATGCAGCTAGAGTTCCCGAAGGGAGACACCAGGTTAGCTTCTAGTGTCCTCGAGGCATGGAGTTTCTGGAGGAGCTTCGACAGATTGAAGTTGCTGTTTGTCGCAGTAGATACAACCTTCGAAACAGAAAGACACAGCTTACATTTGACTAAGAAGTTTTTGTCTTTATGTTTAACTAAAGTGAAATAATGAGCATATTTCCACTTCGAGAAACTCGTCTGCTTTCGCCTTGACTCACCATTACTGCCACACAAACCTGAATAAACAGAAACACGCCCACAGTGCGTCTTCCCCGTGTCTACAGTGGTTCATCCACCAATCCTACAATGCGTCACTGCTGTAAACAGGTTAGACTGTAAGCCATCTACAATTCCGTCCTTCGGATGAGACGTTAAACCGAGGTCCTGACTCTCTGTGGTCATTAAAAAATCCCAAGATAAATATATATATATATATATATATATATATATATATATATATATAAATCTGTGGTCATTAAAAAATCCCAAGATGTCTTTCGAAAACGAGTAGGGGTGTTCCCCGGCATCCTGGCCAAACTTGCCCGCTGGCCTACTAATCATCCCTTCATATTAATTGGCTATATCACTCTATCTCCTCTCCACCAATATGCTGGTGTGTGGTGGGTGTTCTGGCGCAATATGGCTGCCGTCGCATCATCCAGGTGGATGCTGCACATTGGTGGTGGTTGAGGAGATTCCCCCCTTTCATATGTAAAGCGCTTTGAGTGCTGCAGAAAAGCACTTTATAAATGTAACGAATTAATATTATTAATAATTCAGACAAAATTTATTCATTTAAAAAAAGTAACAGACACCGCACCATACAGTAATGGTAACGGAGCTACTTTATTTAAAAAGTAATGTGTTACAGTATTAGTTACTGTCAAAAGTAACTGCGTTACTGCCCAACACCGCCTGTATTTAGTTTAGGTCTATGAGGTTGTGCAAGCTGTATTTTAATATCTCTTGTCAAATTTATTAAATACAAAGCACAATTACAGAAGTAAAAATAAAGAAAAAAATACTTTAGGCATATATAAAAGAAATAAGCAAATGCATTAAAATAAAAATGTTATAAGAATCTAGACTATCGACATGAAATTTCTGCATAATCTGGTAGGAAATATTATATGATATATGTTTCATCAGTAAGCAAAGACACTGTATACACATGAATGCATGTTTAATACAAGTGCACAAATGTCAGTCATTCCAGATTTACATGTCTACTGGTTTAGCTGACATTTTTAAGTTAAATAAAAACTCTAGATCTTCAGATGTTAAAATGCAGGATTGCTACACAAACTGAGTGACTGTTTGCTTAATAATTACATTTGACTTTCCATGTTTAAAGGTTTGAGCTTGGAGCACCACTGTATATGGGGTGGATGGGTTCTTTGCTTCTCATATCTGGAGGAGTGATTTACAGCATCTTTGGAGTAAGGGAAGGTTGTCATTCCAGGTATTCTTGGTCCATTCATAAAAAAATATAGTTTATGACATTAGGATACAAAGTTTCTTGGCCCACATACAATCCCAAAACCGAATTACTACCTTTCTGAGACCCTCAAAAGTCTCATAGTCATACACAGAGCAAAGTACATTTCACAATATACCATAAAAATGATCTTGCAAAATATTGTACAAATATCTTAAATATTTACAATAAATATATCAGCCTCAGATCTATAAAATCACAGCATAAGAGCACATGTAATCATGCACACTTGTTTGATGCATAATATTAATGTTTTTGTATATAAATGTGATAGCATGTTAAATCATACTCATTGTTCCCTAATTCCTTTTTCAAATGTTTCTAATTATATTTACAAACTAATTTAAAAATGTAAGGGAAATATTTTATGGTTTTATTATATTGTGTACATTTGTTATTTCAGGTCAACTAAAAAAAAGAAGGTGAAATATTCAGCATATGGCAGACCCTCCATTGCAATAACAGAGCAACGAAAAACAGCAACTATACGTCAACCTTCAGCTCGTCCTCACATTGAAAGAAAGAAGTCTGGGAGGACTAAGAAAGCTAAAGGCTACAGAAAGGATGAATATGTTTAGCTTATTCCTGTATAATTAACATTATTTTTTACTGAAATTAATCAGGAAAAGTGATACAGGGTTGCCAGATCATATACCATAATTAAAGATATTTTGTAATCTAAGTGCTCTGAAAGTGAATAATCTTGCAGTTGTAAAAAAAAAAGAAAAATAAGAAAAAAAGTATTTTCTTTGTATCATTTGCCAGAGCATTTTAATGTGTAATTGGACTGGAAGTAGACGATCCAATTTGGCAACCATCTAATGTCTTATCAGTTCCTCTACAGGTGCACATGTTTTCCACTGATGTTACCTTGTCTGGTTTCATTTGAAGAATTCTGGGTTTCAGAAAGTTATTGAGTTGACAAAATACACATTTGTAGTTTTAACTTATTATTATGTTTGTTCTTTACTAAGTTCTATACAAAATTTTATTAAATGGAATGTTGCTTTATTGTAACAGGCTCAGGATTTAGTTCATTTGTGTTTGTGTTCACCAACTCCCATTGACTAATTACTAATTTAAAGGCAGAATGCTTAGGTTCACTGCAACAAATAAAAAAGAAGATACTTAAAAGAAGATATTTTAAATAAAGGAAAGATAATCTGATTGTTTTTTAATAAATAATTATTATACCATTATAGAACACCAATAAGTCACTTATATATAGCACCCTACCATTAGATATTCTTTCATTCGTATCCTTATTCTTTCATTGGCATAATGCTCCAGCAGTGCCATCATCCAACATTAAGCACAGAGGTCACCACAACATTTCTAAGTTTACAGATATTAGAGTGATCGTTAACATCTTTTCCAAAATGGGTGAACATGTTTCTTAATGCCGGTTTTGTTATGAACAATTAGTTTTTATTTGTATAGCACTTTTAAAAATGGACATTATCTCAAAGCAGATTTACAGAGGTAATGCAGCAATAAAGAATGAATAAGACTTCCTTATAAGTGTAAGTTTGTTCCCGATTAGCAAGCTGGTGGTGACTGTGGCAAGAAAAAAACTCCCTGAGATGGCATAAGGAAGAAACCTTGAGAGGAACCAGACTCGAGAGGGAACCACATCCTATTCTGACAAGAGGGTAATAATTGTGCAAGAGGTTAATTTAAATTTTTTTTTTTCTCCAGACATTGACATTTATTGGAAAGAGAAATACTAAATTATTTACACAGTCTTTTGCAGTTATTTAATAGTATTTGATGCTATCCTGTATTCGATGCAATTGGGCCATCTCTTCCTCCTGCATTCCCATAGTGGACAATGTGAGTGCTGATTAAAAATGTATACTATCGTTTTGATTTCCTGCATCCTTTACTTTCCGTTGGCTCCGTCTCGACAAATTTTTGCTTTCGGAAGAGCGCTTTTTTCCCTGTTTGAGGGTTTGAAAGCAGTGAGTGGAGGACTTTTACCAGAACTACGAACACACACTACAGTAACCACTTTATTTCTGTATTCTATATATTCAGTAACCATTTCTCTACTATTGCAAACATCCAGTTCACTCAGTGTGTGAAGTGTGACATGTTTAGTCAGTCTTTCTCTGTTGTTAGCGATAATTTTATCTGTGAGAAGTGCAAACTAGTATGCTCTTTGTCAGAGAAGATCTTAGCATTAGAGGAGCACATCCAGAGTTTAGAGAGAAGTAGTGAGTGTGAGAGCAGTCTAGGTTCTGCAGGGGAAAGTCTGGATGGCCTAGGTGAAGTTAATATTCCCCCGACTCGGCGGCATACTCGCAATGCCAAAGCTCACGCTAAGGCTCGCCCACGGGCGCACCATTCCTCTCTGCTTCGCGTGTCCAACAGGTTTGCTCTCAGTGAAGCACCCACTGAGAAACCTGAAAGAGCTCTGGTTTTAGGAGACTCCATTCTGAGGCACGTGAAATTAGCTAGACCTTTAGGGGCACCAGCAGCACAGGTTATGTGTATACCGGGAGCCAGGGCGCCGAACATAGCAGGTCAGCTTAGATTCTTAGGAAAGCACAGGTTCTCTAAGATAGTTTTTTACGCAGGAGCTAATGCCTTCGACAGTCAGAGGTTACTTAGAATAATATTATAGAGGTGTGTAAATTAGCAAAGGCAATGTCCGATGCTGTAATATGCTCTGGCCGCATCCCAATGCGAGGTGTGACGATGTAGCCGACAGCAGGTTATGGTCACTGAACTTAATTTAATGTTAATCAGGTTACTTAAACAGCACTAGTTAACAAGTGACTGTCTAGAGCCAAGGCCCGGGAGCAGACAGACAGGCTAAACCGACCGTCTGGTAGCTGCACAGTCGTCACTCAGGATCCACCATATTGAGACTGTGTCTGTCCCCCGAGCAAAACCAAAATATAGGAATTATCAAAAAGTCTGTTTAAGTAACCTGATTAACATTAAATTAAAAAAGACTGAACGCACAGTCAGCACCGCTGATCCAAAAATTGGATTGTTGAATATTAGATCTCTCACACCAAAAGCGCTTACTATAAACGAAATTATTACCGACCAGGAGTTTAATATAATGTGTTTGACAGAATCATGGATTAAATCGAATGAATATGTAGCATTTAATGAGACGAGTCCTCTTGGTTATAGTTACATACACCATCCCCGTCTGAATAACAGAGGAGGCGGAGTCGCAGCTATTTATAATAATAATCTAAACGTCACACAAAAGACTCTCCACTTTGTTCTCTTCCCTTCTCTTTCAAAACTCTTCCTTCAGGATCACCCCTACAACATTTCTCTTTCTATCCACACCATTATAGAACAGTTTAAACCCCCTCCAATGTTCCTAGCCTATCAGATAACTCTCTCCCTTTGCCAGTCATAGTACCAACATTACCCTTGCCTCCAGAATGTTTGTACGGATGGCTCAGTTTACTTACAAGTGCGCACATTCTCCCGTAAAGTTTTCTTTTTAGAAATCACAACCTTTTTGTGGGAAGTGGAGTAAACACATTTCCAGCCCCATTTTGTGTGTACACCACGCACTGTTATTCCATTCTTTGATCTGTGCAGCTCGGCCCACTGTAGCCTCACATACCTCACATACCTGGAGCCCAAAGTGTTTTTATTTTGTTATAGTTGTTGCTGTTGTAGTTTATTTTGTTTTGCTAACCACAGTTTTAAAGAGTAGTATTTAAATTGCCATGACTTCCCAGTTAGTTTCATTCAGTCTGACCATTCTCCAGTGACCTGAAGTTTTGTTTGGCTTTCATAAACTATAGAGACTGTTACACACCTTTAAATTTTTCATTAAAATATTATGCTCACACAATATAATTCTATTGAATACATACCATTTGCTGGTGAAATTCCACGCAAATGTCTTTCCTAAGGCAGCAATTCTGTGTTCAATGTCTGAAATCTTGAAGGAAGTACAGGCAGTGCAATCAAATTTATCATAAAGTTTTAAAGAAACTGGAAAATGTAAATTGGAGAAATCACAATTTAGAATTTCTCACCACACTTTGAGCACTCTGGACTCTAGCCACTGCCATTGCTACTTCATCTTCCAATCGAGACAGCTCACATCTTGCAGTACTGAACTCATACAAACTTAGCCTCCTTTGGGTGACAGAGTGTCTCTCAATATCAACAGAGAACTGTAAAATGAAATCAATGCATGAACAAATTATGTTTCATACCGAATGGATTTACAGATATTTTTTAATGTTTAAGTTGAATGTGGTCTATAAAAGAAAAACAAGAAATATTCAATGACAAAGGTGTCAGTGGGGTTTTTTTTCACTCCAAACAAGTTATAATAATATGGCATAAAACACTTCAAATATAAATTGTGGGTCAGGTCAATAAAGTCAAATGATTTTTATAGCATATTCCCTGTCCATATACAGTAAAGAGAAATGATGTCATTACTTGGTGTCACTGTAAACTAAACATGCTTTAATTTTAGTTTCGCCTTTTGATTCTCATCCTGGATTGTCATCTCATCTTTATGTATACATCCCTGACCCTGATCCCAGATAGGTTATATGGACAGGACTAGTATTTTCTGTAAATTACTGAAGAAAGTCCACAAGCAATGTGTAATCTTATCATACTTTCCCCTCTTTGTTATAAAGACTACAAGGCATTACATAACATAAAAAAGAGAAGCAAGACCCTGTTTCATGCTGTAAATTCTAAACAGATGTATTGTATCGTATTGTTTAAGTGCTTTTTACGCAAGGCCAGACATCTGCATATTAATCTACTTTACTTAAATGTGGCCCTGGTTTGCTATTTTTATATACCTGTATACCAACTGTATATAATAGAGAGCATTATTTTACATTTTGAAATGCTAACAACAATGACAGCTTTAAGTTTTGCTTTAAGTCTTTGGCAGGTGCCCCAATGCTGGGCGATTTACTGTTTTATATAACTGAGTGGTTAAGGGCCCTGTTTGAGTGGCAGCACTGGGATTAAAAATCACAAATGTACAAACACACATCTTAAGAACTTAACTCTAAAAAGTGAAAGTAAACTGTGAAAAGCGTGTTCATACATGCATAAAACCTATCCTGGATTTTGTCTCCTCTTTCTTCCAGCCTAAGACAGCAAGATTTATTATGAAGAAATATTCCTAGTACTGGATTGACAGAGAGCGACCTGGCAGCAGCTAAACATGCCAAACTGCCTAAAGAGATAAAAATTTTGTACACTAAACAAACTGCATTCTTGTTAAAACAATTTGCCTACAGTGAAAATGTTTTCATCATATTTATTGCTGTTTTACTATACTCATCTACCCTTCTATAATCATTTGTAATCCCATTATCTGAGTTCTGTATGACTTGCATGTTTTTTCTCATGTCATTTCAGCGGGATTTTCCTTTTCCATTGTCACTTCTGGCTTGCTCATTCACTGCATGCTGATACACATGTTTATAAAAGTGCTTTCTGGCAAGGTATTTTAATGAAAGCACAATACAACTAAATTGTGTTATGTGATCTTACCCTCAAAGAGGTCAGCTCATTTCTACACAAGTTGCTATCAGCTGACGTTGCCCTTTTTCTTTTGAGGGCTGAGGAAAAATATGGCTGTTTACTTTTCAGAGGCTTCATGTAATATATTACTTGATTGACCTCCTCTTCATCAGAACTTTTTTCTTTGTCACTGATGTTTTCAGTTAGCTTCTTCAGCCTCTGCTTGAGCTCCAGCTCTACTAGGTCCACTAGAGACAATGCTTCCTCTGCGCTTTCAGCCTGAGACAGCAGGAAGTAAAAAGTTTGCTGAGGGTAAGAAACATGTAGCTTAGATTGCAGCTGACATTACAAAAGTGAAGCAACCAAAATACCAATATTGATATTATCATCAGTCAGTTTGTTATTTTTCTACCATGCACAAAATCAACTGAGTTATGTTATTTGGTATCTGCCTATCGTTACTCATGAGAGACAATGCCTCTCTAAGATACTCTTTTATATCCAATCATGTAACTGACCTACTGCCAATTAACCTAATTAGTGTGCATAATGCTCTTCTAACTAACACATTTTACAGCAATTTGCTGTCCCTGTCCCAACTATTTGAGACGTGTTGTGGACATCACATTCAGAAGTCGCCTTTTTTTCATGATACATATAAAATCTGGGTTCAAAAGATTTGCAAATCATTGCATTCTATCCATAATCACAATCATTGTTTTTTTTTTTTTCAACAAAATGTCTTCTGCATACCTTTTTTACATTTGTAAGCAGCTTCAGGTAAATAAATAAATTGTTGATTATTATCTCTAAGAAATGCACATCTTAAGAGAATTCTGAGTACACAATTGAGTACTTTAATTATGAGTGATTGAGTACAACCTATAAACATATGTCCCTCTGGAAGTGCTATTGATTTTCTTCATAATCACAATATGCATATAAAGCACAAAATCTTTCAGTTAGTTTTAGCTTTGTATGAATTCCTTTATTAGTATCTCAATCTTAAATATATACCGCAATACACGATTTTGGTTCACACAATTCTTGCATTTGAAGTAGAAGGATTAAGAAGGATGACAGAATAATACTTGGCTTACCTACATAATAAGATTACCTTATACTGAGATATATACACATTAACAATTTAGTTATTTAAATATGTGAGTACCTGTTTGCAGAATTCTCCCACAGTGCTTTTTGAGTGTCTTACATCTGGGATGGACAATAAACTGAAAAAATGATCTGTATTGCTCCCCAAATCTATTAAGACAATTAAACCAAAATTATTGTTTCACATTAGAAACATGTATAAATTAAATGCATTAATATAAACGTAATATAAGATAAAGCACAGCATTGCAAGTTACATTTTTATATGTATTTCTATTTTTTTTTCTTTTAAATGAGACATTGGTTTTTAGTCTAATTATAGTAATTAAGTATGATACAATTGTTAACAGCGCTTTATACTTTTTCTTATATATTTTTTTAATAAATTGTATCTTCTGCCAACTCTATATAGTCCCTAATTCAAGCAGTGTAATTAGTAGTAAAAAATCTGTAGTATTGTTTTACCTAAATCATTATCACTAGTGGTTCATATATTTTTCAATGGAGTAAAATGTCTTGAAAAACTCAAAAATCTCACTAAATCTATTACATACAACTTATGGTGCTTTTAGAATCAAACTTGGCATTGAAGCTATAGTATATAGACAAAGGCCATTAATGTGGCACATCTTGTCCTGAAAAAAAATTTCCTTGACAAAGAATTTAAACTCTTTCAGATTGGCCAGCCATCTCCTTTGCACAGCTTTCTTTAAGTCACCCCATAGATTTTCAAGCACCGTTATTATAAACCCCTTCTTTTTATGTGAGGCCGTTCCTTTGATTCCATTGATTTAGAAATAATTAAAATTTGAATTAGTAAAAGTATTATAAATGTTTTAATAATCTTTAGGCAGAGTAGGCTGACTTGTCTCTCCTTAGCTATCAGTGTGGGCATGGTATTACCCATTTGATGAGCAGTATATGTTTTCAGCATAAGAAATCTTTAATATTCAACCTAAAGAGTTTTATTAAGCACCTACCATATGCCTTTTTACCATTTGTGAAAAGAATGCTTACAACTACGGAAGCGCATTGCATTCACAAAAAAAAAAAAAA
>MU555194.1:62957-96402 GCA_024362625.1 Silurus asotus
TATATATAACAAAAGTTTTACCCAAGTCTGGTCTCTTCTTTTTTCCGTAGGTTAAAATCCCTCTGGATCACCTGCCAGATGTGTCTGGCCTCTTCATCAGTGAGTCTTGAGAGATCCAGCTTTGCTTGCTCACTAATATTTTATATATATATATATAACAAAAGTTTTACCCAAGTCTGGTCTCTTCTTTTTTCCGTAGGTTAAAATCCCTCTGGATCACCTGCCAGATGTGTCTGGCCTCTTCATCAGTGAGTCTTGAGAGATCCAGCTTTGCTTGCTCACTAATATTTTGTGTCATTATTTTCAAGCCCTAGTTAGAGGAATAAAGGTGGTGTAATAAAAAATTATTTATATAAAACTATATACTAAAAATTACAAAAAATAATAATAATTGCATTGATTCTATGAGTATATACACTTACTTAGGAAGGTTTTTAAATGGTTCTTCTTGAAAATATAAATCAAAGAAGACAAGTTGCTGAGGTAAGCGAAGTGGTAGAGAGAAGAAAAATATGCATGGAGACCATGTTGTAAATCATGGTCTCTTTTTAAAAGGGCCACTTTAAGACTGCAACCAAATGAGCACCATTCAACTGTTGCATCAATACCACAAATATTCCTGAAAAACAACAACTGAGATGTGCATCCTTCAACATTACAATACAATATGTTTACATTTTCAAATGTACTAAAATTTTGATGCATCTTACAATACTGATATTGTCTTTAAGGATCCAAAGGTTGCCTTCCAGAGGAGTGAAAAACCAAATATTTTTAGAGGTGAACTCCAGTATCAATAAGTCCAGAAAGATGTCTGTCCAGTAAACAAACAGGGTACATACACTGTCATGCATAATGTAAATTATTGTAAAACAGTACAGGTTTTGTCCACTTTAATTAAAATACATGTACACCTGGCCTGCCCAATTATTTAATTGGCACAATACATAAAACTGTGCCGATCCCTGTTCCCTTGGCATGGTTGATGCCAAATAAGCTGATTTAAGTCTTTCGGAAACTGCTTAATTCTTAGGATTTTCCAACATCATTTTCTACACAGAATGGTATAAAAAAACTTCTGGTTTTGTGTATGCTGAAATGCTTTTTTTTTTCTCTCAACATGGTTGTAAACAGTGATTTACTGATGAGTAATAATCTACCATATTCTTTCTTGCAGCTGGAAACCAGTCTGACTATATTCCTCAGACCATTCAGCAAGTTCACTGTTCCCAAAAAGCAATGATTTTCAATACTAACATCAATTTAATTGTTTTTTTTTGGAGAGGCACCCACAAAAAAAAATCTATTCTGCGAAATCATAATGAAACACTACACAAAAAAATATACCGATTTGCCTTTTGCTGTTAGACAGTGCTCAGTGTTCTGCCTAAAGGGGTAGCAGAAAAATAAATTATATTAAAATGTAAAGGAAGAAAAAGGGTTCCTTCTCACCATCATTCCTTGGGAAAAAAAAACCCTCAGTCAACTGCTGCAGCATTACCTTGTGCTGAGACACAAGGCTTCAGGAATTATGTTGACCCTTTGTTTAACATTTTTCATGCACATATGAAAAAGTGAGCAAAGAACAATGTAAAGTACAGGTATATACTCTGAAATTCTTACACACACAATACACATACATACAGTACATACATATACAGTACATATATACAAATATTTGTATATTTACAGATATTTTTATCACCATGTGAAATAAATTGCACAAATAACTTACATTTTGAACTACAGCCGGTGGGAAAATCCCTTAGGAGTTCAAATGGACAGCTGCAGGCAGAAAAGACTAAAGCACAGCTTATCACATGTTTAATTACAAGTAGAGGGAGGAGAAAGATTTTCTCCCAACAGAACAGCCAGCCAGCCAAGCAGTAAGACACCAAAATACATTTGTATACTTTTTAATAACTTTGTAAATGAACATATAAGGCAGCTTTGCATTACACAAGTCTTGCACTCATTGTGCAGGTATTTATGGATATGTTTGCTTGGTAAATGCAAGTTCTGGAAATGCAACGTACATACTGGCAATATAGTTGCAGATTATTTATCATGCCCAACCCAAACTTAATTCTTGGAGAGGTTTTCCATGTGATCTACAATGCCCAAGGTGCAAATATTCTTCAGTTTATTGTAGATAACAGACAAGTATACAGTATGGCAAAAAAGTATTTAGTCAGCCACCAATTGTGCAAGTTCTCCCACTTAAAAGATAAGAGAGGCCTGTAATTTTCATCATAGGTACACTTCAACTATGAGACAAAATGAGAAAGAAAATCCTGAAAATCACATTGTTTGATTTTTAAAGAATTTATTTGCAATATATGGTGGAAAAAAACATATTTGGTCAATAACAAAAATTTCTCAATACTTTGTCATATACCCTTTGTTTTCAATGACAGAGATCAAACATTTTTTGCAAGTCTTCACAAGGTTTTTACACACTGTTGCTGGTAGTTCTTCCTAATGCCTAATGACAAGTTGAGTTTTTACCAAAAAGTTCTATTTTGGTTTCATCTGACCAAATAACATTCTCCCAATCCTGGAAAACCAAACTCCACCCCAAAGCAAATAGCAGCCACACCCCTACTGCCAGTGAACCAAGTGATTTTGTACAATATATACAGAAAAGGTTAACCAGTCCAAAAGGGCAAACCAAGCTTAGGGTCAACATACAGGCACAAATCAAAATCAGAACAAACAGATTCCAAACTAAGCCAAGCACAAAATACACCAAACACCACTAAAATAACCCTTTCAGGTTGCAGCTCTTCATCTTCCTTAAATAGGATCACCAATCATAATGTCATCAGTTTGGAGGTCTGATCAAGGCAGACTAGGGCAGGATGGAAACTCTGGTTTGTAATGAGACCTGCACACAACACGACCTACAACAAACACAACAGAATACAGACACAGAATAATAAAGGTTATAACCAGTGTTGTGCTAGTTACTAAGAAATAGTTACTAGTTACAGTTGCTAAATACTTCATTCAAAAAGTAACTGAATATATCACAAGGATTTCTGAAATGAATAACAAAATATATTCAGAATCAAAAACTAAAGTGGCTTCTGCATCATAAAAGCTGTTGTGTTGAGCTCTTAAAATGTTCCTTTCACAGCTTAAGTATGAAAACTATCAACAATGTACAACAGAACACAGGGTTAGCTTCTAGCTTCGTCGAGGCATGGAGTTTCTGAAGGAGCATCGACAGATTGAAGTTGCTGTTTATCGCAGTAGATACGACCTTCAAACCAGAAAGACACAACTTACATTTGACTGAAAAGTTTTTGTCTTTATGTTTAACTAAAGTGAAATAATGAGCATATTTCCATTTTGAGAAACTCGTCTGCTCTCGCCTCGACTCGCCATTACTGACACACAGACCTGAATAAATGGAGACACGCCCACAGCGCGTCTTCTTAATGTTTACAGTGGTTCATCCACCAATCCTACAATGCGTCGCCGCTGTAAACAGGTTAGACTGTAGGCTACACTTCAGTCCAAATTCATTCATTTAAAAAGTAACGCACCATACGGTAACGGTAACGGAGTTACTTTATTTAAAAAGTAATGCATTACAGTATTAGTTACTGTCAAAAGTAACTGCGTTACAGTAATGAGTTACTGCCCAACACTGGTTATAACACTTTTAAATGGTTTTGTTTGGAAATATGAATCAAATAAGACAGAGAATAAATTTTACAATGCTGTTAAATGTGTTTATGGATTCAAATTTTGCCTAGAGTTGAAGTTTTTGTCCAGTCAGATTTATGCCATCACATCACATGTTGCTGGGTTCAAAAGTATCTACTGAAAGGTTTTCAGAAATCATCTCTGCAGGCATCCGATAGCATAAAATACAAACCTGATTCCAAAAAGGTTGAGACACTACAATTTGTGAATTAAAAAGTAATGCAATCATTTACAGTGTCTAGCAGTGTTTAGCAGTGTCTCTCAGAAGTCAAGATGGGCAGAGGATCACCAATTCCCCCAATGCTGCTACAAAAAAAGTGGAGCAATATCAGAAAGGAGTTTCTCAAAAAGAAATTGCAAACAGTTTTTATCATTTACAGTGCATAATATCACCCAAAGATTCAGAGAATCTGGAACAATTTCTGTGCATAAGGGTCAAGGCCGGGAAACAATACTGGATGCCCGTGATCTTCGTGCCCTAGATGGCACTGCATCACATACAGGAATGCTACTGTAATGGAAATCACAACATGGACTCAGGAATATTTCCAGAAAACATTGTCGGTGAGCAAAATCCACCGTGCCATTCCCCACTGCCGGCTAAAACTCTATAGGTCAAAAAAGAAGCCGTATCTAAACATGATCCAGAAGCACAGGCATTTTCTCTGGGCTAAGGCTCATTTAGAAGCCTGCATCTCTTATGGTATTGGGTTGCATGAGTGCGTGTTGCATGGACAGCTTACACATCTGGAAAGGCACCATCAATTCTGAACGGTATATCCAAGTTATCCAAGAACAACATATGTTCCCATCCAATCGTCGTCTCTTTCAGGAAAGACCTTGCATTTTCCAACATGACAATGCCAGACCACATCCTGCATCAATTACAACATCATGGCTGCGTAGAAGAAGGATCCGGGTGCTGAAATGGCCAGGCTGCAGTCCAGATCTTTTACCCATAGAAAACATCTGGTGCATCTTCAAGAGGAAGATGTGACAAAGATGACCTAAGACAGTTGAGTAACTAGAAGCTTGTATTAGACAAGAATGGGACATTGTTCCTATTGCTAAACTTGAGCAACTTGTCTCCTCAGTCCCCAAACGTTAGCAGACTGTTATAAAAAGAAGAGGGGATGCCACACAGTTGTAAACATGTCCTTGTCCCAACTTTTTTGATATGGGTTGATGCCATGAAATTTAAAATCAACTTATTTTTCCCTAAAAATGATACATTTTCTCAGTTTGAACATTAGATATGTCATCTATGTTGTATTCTGAATAAAATATTGAAATTTGAAACTTCCACATCATTACATGCTGTTTTTATCCACAATTTGTGCAGTGTCCCAACTTTTTTGGAATCGGGTTTGTACATGATCGCAAATTTTGAAATGGAGTCACTGGGGCCATCTACCAGGTTTACAATCACATTGCCATTTTCACATCTTTTGATTAGGTCATTAGAAAGTTCACTAGTCAGAACTCGCATACTGCATCTGTAGCTGCATAAGCTCAAATATACAGTATATGTGTGTGTGTGTGTGTGTGTGTGTGTGTGTGTGTGTGTGTGTGTGTGTGTGTGTGTAATAGCTGTCAGCAAAACAGTTTAAAACTATTGCAAGTGAAGTCCCCTCTAACCTTTTGTGTATAAATTTTAGCACTGTTTTTATACCAGTAATTAAGCTTTGTCTGGTTATAAGTGCAGCCATGAACAGCACATGTTCCTGAGTGTTTTAATGTCTTTTGACTGAAAAGCAAATCGCACATAAAGAAAAGTCAGTCAACGCTGCTACTACTTCCAGTGGAAGGTATACCATAAATGTTTTTTCAGCAGGACCCCCAGGAACAGTGCACTGTTTTTAAAATTCTTAATGAAGTACAATTACTCAGAAACTCAATTACAGTAAGAAGAGTATTTGTAATTTGTTATGTTACACCATTGGTGTGCATGTGCATATGAAGGAAAGAGAGAGCGGTGTGGAGCACTATGTATGGAAGTGAGGTGTAATTTACTTGAACCATGTGCAAAACATGATGAACAGAATTTTATTTATTATGGGGACTTCAAAACACTTGCATGTGCTAAACAGTCCTGGGTCTTTTTTGTTGTATTCATGTGTTTTCAATTAGTAAAAGGTTTGGACTGCAGGCAGACCAATTCAGCTTCGATGAAGCCATGTTACTTTAATAGATGCAGTATGCAGTATGACATTAAGACTATACTGGACTTTAATGTGTTTACTTCCAGGCTAAAAAACTGGTTAAAAACAAACCAAAGGTGCGCTCATTTTTAACTAGTAGGTAAGAGTTGTATATGATATATGTGTGTATGTAAACTTTACGGGTAAATCTCATGGGTAAATTTTATTGTGTATGACTAGGGACAGGAATTGTCCATATCATGTTATTTGTTTAATTGAAGTTGTTTAGTATCCAAATTGTATTGTGTTTAGAGCCCAACCAGGGACAGAAGTTGAAAATTAGCTTTTCCTATAAACTTTTTATGTAGCATTTCAGTGACAAGCTTGCTCTGACACTATGTATGTTGCATTGTCCCTGTCAAATAAATAAAATGAAATGAAATGAAATGCTGTTTAGCAGTTTCAGGCCTTCTCTGAAAAAGATGTCATCTCATTAGAAGCATATGTTGCTCTAAATCCTGTATACACCTTTCAGCATCGATGCTGCCCATTCCATATCCAGTAATGCACCTTTTTACTGTCAGAGATGCAGGCTTTGAAACTGAGTGCTGATAACAAGCTGGATGGTTTGATTCCTCTTTAGATTTTCTTTGGGGTTTGTTTTGGTCCAGAGAAAATGGCACATTTCTTGATCATATCCATATGTGTTTTTCCTTTGTCTTTATGGCAGGTGAACTGTGCTGTGACTTTTCTGAGCCCATGCAGTGATTTAATTACAGAATCATGGCTATTTTAATGGACACCTTCATTTTGCACATTGATCAACAGCTAAATGGCCACAAAAGGATGTCCACAAAAGTGTAACTATCATATCAGAATGCCCTTACAAACAGGTTGTGTGTGTGTGTGTGTGTGTGTGTGTGTGTGTGTGTGTGTGTGTGTGTGAGACCCATTGTGACTTATAGCTGTAGGTTATTAGAGTGTGGAAACACTGCCATCTGGTGATCAGGAGATTCAATTAGAACATTGGGTTCTGCATGTGATGTTGATTTTCCCTTTGGGATGAACAAAGTGTTCTATTTATCTATGTTCTAGAAACTCTAGATAACAACCATAGTTTCCTCTCACTTGAAACCCAAGCCAAACTCGGCAAGAAGCCGAAGAAGAGAATTTATTAATAAATTAGTAAATAATAAATAAGATCTTTAAATCTTTAATTCATAAAGATTTCAGTCATTGGGCTTTGAGGATAAACAACCAATTAACAATCAAAATAACTTTTGACATATGCTCTTACCCCATCATTGAACATTTAGAGGGTATGCCATGGAGGAATTTTTGTGGAATTTATAATTTATGAGTTGCTCAGAAGTGCCTGGTTCCATAACTCCAACTGACTTATGCTCATGATTTTTCTTGTTTTCCAGTGTTTGTAATGTAATGATTTATAATCACCCTTTTGGTGTCACCCAAATGAAGATTCTCTTTTTGAGTCTGGCACCTCTAAAGGGTTCTTCCTCAAACCATCTTAGGAAGTTTTTTCTTCTCACAGTCACCCTAGGTTTGCTAATCAGGGATAATTGCTTTTATTTGTTTTTTTCTATAATTCGTATATTCTGTAAAGCTGCTTTGAGACAATGTCCATTGTGAAAAGTGCTATAGAAATTAAATAAAATTTAATTACATTTAAATGCACTATGAAAGTATCCAGGGTATAAAACACTGCAGCTGGTGGTTCTCAGGAGTTAATAGAATATGGCAGAATGTGACCTTACACCAACCCCAGCCACTCTTAGTGCCGGTCCCAAGCCCGGATAAATGGGGAGGGTTGCGTTAGGAAGGGCATCCAGCGTAAAAACGTGCCAAATCAAACATGCGGATGATCCGCTGTGGCGACCCCTAATGGGAGAAGCCGAAAGAAGTCTAGGTTGTCCAACTCGATGCAGAACAACAAAAAAAAAAACATCTTTGTCTGGTGCACTTTAGCTTCCCTTGTCCATGTCACAAGGTCACAAAAACTAAACCATGCTCCTGAGGTACCAGTGACCAGTACTCCTGTTCCTTTCTTTTTTTCAGTTCTGCCTGATTCATCTGAATGCCTTACCCCTGGAAAGTGTTCTCTTCAACTGGAGGCCACTCTGTTCAGCTGAGGATGGATATACATGAACAGCTTATCAATCCGTAAAGTTACTGAACAACTCAAAAGCTACGAGGATGGATTTGGACAGTAATTAAGATAAACAATGGCTTAGGACTGCACTTTTGCACTGAACAGTACACCTCAACAAGAAAATTTACTTTGGCTCCTCCTCCTATTAGGGGTCGCCACAGCGGATCATCCATATGTTCGATTTGGCACGTTTTTTCACTGGATGCCCTTCCTAACGCAACCCTCCCCATTTATCTGGGCTTGGGACCTGCACTAAGGTTTGTGCAACCCTAATGGCTGGGGTTGGTTCCCTGAACCAATCCTCTGACTGGGGATCGAACTCGGGCTGCAGCAGTGAGAGCGCCACATCCTAACCACTAACCCACCAGGGAGTACACCGCAATAAGGATGGGACTAAATTGCCAGGTGGGCTTAATTCAGAATAGAAGTTTAACGGAGTGAATTAATGCAAGTTAAAGATTCATAAATAACCAGCCGGTGGCAGTAGAGCTCATTAAAACAACAGCTGCAGTAAGTTTGAGATAGATAGATAGATAGATAGATAGATAGATAGATAGATAGATAGATAGATAGATAGATAGATAGATAGATAAGTGGATAAGTAGATAAGTAGATAAGTAGATAAGTAAAAAGTAAATACAGTAAATAAATATAAAGTCTATGGCAGTGAAAATGTGCAGACTTTTGGTACAAGTAAAAGGATATAAGGCTATAACATTAAAAAAAAGTGCAAAAGCTGAATATACAAGTACACTAAATATTGTAGTAAATATAGTGCAGATGTATATAAGGCACAATATGTGTAGAGAATGAGGAGTATAAAAATACATTATGTAATATGTACATTGTATGTATAAATGTACAGAAGTTTTATACAGTGATCTAAAGGTGTAGTGTAGAGTTGAGTAGTGTGACTTTGTGTGGAAATAAATCTGTCCCTGAACCTGCTGGTTCTAGTGCATATGTTCCTGTATCTCGATGGAAGAAGGTTAAACAGTTTGTGACTGAGATGTGAAGAGTACTTGATGGTGTTGTGAGCTCTGTGCAGACATCTGCTGTGGTGAAGGTGCTCAATGATAGGTAGTTGGTTGCTAGTGATGCATTGGCCGATTTTGACTATTGGCCACATTAATGGGTAGGAAATGACAGCCAAATTTGCGATTGATTGATTGTATATTAGGGTATGATTCTGTTTCTGATAAAAAAAAAAAAAAGTCTGTGGTACTAAATCCATTGTAGTGTTCATCAAGGCTCCGATTTGGGCTCTTTTTTATCATTTACTTATTACCTCTTGGTTATATTTTTAGTAAATATGGCATAAATTTTCTTTGCTACACAGATGATACTATTTGTCTTCAGAGCCAGATTGCACTCTTCTTTTCTCCTCTTTTCTGAATTGTTTAGAAGAGATTCAATCTTGGTTCTCACCCAATTTTCTCAAGCTGAATAATGACAAAACAGAGATTCTTCTGGTTGCCACTAAATCTGATTAGTCAAAATTCAATAGTTTTTTTACTTTCTGTGAGGAAAGGCAATCCTTGATAGTACATTGTCTTTTGAAAAGCACATTGACAATATTACTCGGTCTGCATGCTGCCATCTACTGAACATCAGCCGTCTTCATCCGTTCCTGATATCCAATTTCACAGTTTTTCTTGTACATGCTCTTGTTACCTCACGCATTGATTATTGTAACTCTCTTCTGTTTGGGCTACCTCACAAACTTTGTTTTAAACTTCAATTGGTCCAAATCTCAGTTGCCTGTGTAATCTTCATAATCTTGCATCCTCTTATCTTTCTGATTTGCTTAATACTTAAATAACAACTTGTACTCTCATATCTTCTTTATCCGTTTCCCTTGGTGTACCTTCTGTTTGTTTAGTCAATATGGGTCTAGGGCATTTAGCTGGGTTGCTTCTCATATTTGGAATTCTCTTCCACAATCTATATGTAAAAGTGATTAGTGGTGCTCTAAAAAGAATTAGTATTTAATAGTGTATTTAAGAAGCCCACAGTAAAACAAATGTTTTTTTTCCACAAAAGTTTTTTTGAAAACAGAATACATATCCAATGCAAAATCTATGAAATATGAACGGTGGCAAATGAATTAAAATTAAGTATTTTTTTTTAATAAACAAAATCTAAAATATAAATGAGCTGTTTAAGGAATTTATAATTTTTTGCCATAAAAGCTGAGTGTGAAGTATTTAACGTTTAACATATATAAGAGCAATCATGGACAAGCCATGATTGGCTGTTATTATATCAATGTTCAATATCAATACATTCTTGCTGAAATATTTGGAGGTGAAGAAGAAGACGAGGAGAGCAAGAACTGAAAAATTATTAGATAATGGAAACTAAAGGAGGAAGACTGTAGTGTGACATTCAAGGAAGAGGTCAGACAGGGGCTCGGTGGTGGTGATGAGGTGCTGGATGATTGGGCAACTAATGCAAAAGTGATGAGGGAGGCAGCTAGAAATGTACTTGGTGTGACATCTGGAAATAGAAAGGAAGACATAGAGACGTGGTGGTGGAATGATGAAGTGCAGGAAAGCATAAGGAGAAAGAGGTTGGCGAAACAGAATTGGGATAGACAGAAAGATGAGGAAAGTAGGCAGAAGTACAAGAAGATGAAGCAGCAGGTAAAGAGGGATGTGGCAAAAGATAAGGAAATGTCATATAAAGAGCTATATGAGAAATTAGACACTAAAGACATAGAAAAGGATTTGTACAGATGTACAGGATGTACAGATGTACAGGATGTGCTGCAAGTTAGAGTAATAAAAGATGCAGATGGAAGTATGTTGAGGAAAATGAGAGAGGGAGAGAAGGTTGAATGGTGTGAAATGGTAAATCAGGAAATGGATAGGATTAGAAAGGAGTAAGTACTGTATGAGCAGCTATTAAAAGGATAAAGAGTGGAAAGTCTGTAGGACCAGATGACATACCAGTAGAAGCATGGAGATGTTTAGGAGAGATGGCAGATGGCACACCATAAAGTTATGGGAAAGAGTAGTGGAAGCCAGGCTGAAAAAAGAGGTAACAATCTTTGAGCAACAGTGAGGTTTCATGCCGAGGAAGAGCACCACAGATGCCCTATTTGCTTTAAGAATGTTTATGAAAAAGAGGTCAGTCTGTTTGCATCCTGCTGGCCATCAATTTTAAGATCCACTGACAGAAGCATGGGACAAGTCCCAGGTCCTCCAACTTGCTGGGCTTGCTGGGATTATAGTGTTAAATACTGACCTGTAATCAAAAAACAACATTTTAACATAATATCCCTTTTTGGTTGTCTATATTTTTCAAGGATGCGGGCGAGGTGTCATTGGCATCATCAGTAAAGTGACTGGGATGGTATGCAAACTGTAATGGGTCTATGGTGTCAAAATGCTGATAAAGTCTTTGACCAGTCTTTCAAAACACTTAAGGTGAGAGCTACAGTGTGAGAGGCAGAGTGATATTTTATTGAGACAGGAATGATAATGGACTGTTAAACCATGTGCAGATTACTGACTGTTCATGGGAGACTGCTCCTAGTGGTTTTTGTGGTATTTGTTCAGCTAGAGTGGATTACAATAATACATAGCCAAGGAAATAATTGTGGGACAATTACTTCCTTCATGTGTTTTGTGGTGGATCTCAGACCAGGGTATGTCAGTGGGATCAAATATACAGTGGCACAGAAGATCAGCTCACATTAGGACTGTCAGGAGCGGTCAGTGTAAATGCAGGACGTGAGAGTGGAATATTGAAAACAGTTTTTAATGATAAAAGAGGCAAGGGGAAAAAAACAATTCCAAGAGCCAAAACGGAGTCTGAAAAAACAGTCCAAAATTCGAGAGCCAGAAGACAGAGCAATACATGGAGAACCAAAACCAGAGATTTGAAAGCAGTCCAAAACACAAACCAAAAAACAGTCCTGATTTCAAAACTAGGGTGGCAGAGTAGAACAGGGATCAGGGATCAGGTAAAGGATCTAGAGCAGGCAGGGTGGCAAGAATATTCCCAAAGACATGACAAGCCAGTAGAATAATATGACCCAGAGTATATGTCCTATGTGAGCTTTGATACTGGGTGACACAGGAAAAATGGCAAGATGGCCGCCGACCCAGAAGTGTGTGCCATGTAACTGGAAAAAAGTGCTATAAGCCCAGAAAACCCTGACAAGGACAGATAATTGGGTGAAGAGGAGATTGTTTCATTGTGTAATTGTTTTGAGCTCTTTATAAGGAGAATAAGGACATTCTTTGACATATGACTCTTAGAGCTTCTACTGCATGCTTGTGAAGGTCTTATACTTTAATCTGAATTTAAATAATTTTCATTGAGAAATGCATTTATGGAAGCATGTTTTTCCAGTTATATTAAAATGAACATCATTTACAAATGTTTGAAGACATTGTCTACAGTTCTGAACTATTATAGGAATATGCTGTAGAAAAACCTAGAGGTTTAACAAAACCCAAAGAGAATTAACGTCATCTGGAAAAAAAAAAGAGTTTAAGGATGCATTGGCTGTGACATAACTTTCCTCATACAGGCTTCTGTTTCTCATTTGAAAGTTTTCCCTGTGTTTTTTTGCTCTTTGAGTTTGCTTCCCCTTCCTTCCACAGAAAGTGGGAGGTGCAGAAAAGTTCTATGGCAGTTTTCCATGTGCTGTTTCTTAGGGTTGGAGGCTGTGCAACTTCACTTTTGGAGAACAGAACTGGATGACCTGAAGAGTAACTTGGTGCCATACACTGGTGTCTCTCAGTAATTTCTTAGGACCCATCCTATTTATCACTGCCTTGGAGTTAATAATGCATCAGACTGACTAATGGGACACAGTAAGAAGATAATATATTAGTGACTCGCAGATTTTTTTTAAATCCTCTGCAGAATACACCATTTATCACTAAGGGTAAGTAAAAGTAATAGCATGTGGCAAATAAGGTATGGTTTACTAAAGCAAGTAAATCCTATTGAATGCACAGGAGTATTTGTTTAATAGCATGCATATAGTCTGTAATTTAATTTAAGACTACAAGTCTTAAAACTGCAAAAAAGTGAGCATTGCCCTGTAAAGTCTATTTCTGTGTGCAGCACAAAGCAGTGCAGCATATGCTGGTATGTCATAAATGTTAAAAGCTCCATGAACATAATTTTCACGGCTAAATCTATTTTTTTGCAAAAGTTGTTGCAAAAGCAAGAATTTGAATAGAATAAATGAAAATAGCTTAATGTCCTTAGCTTAATGAAAATAGCTTAATGTCCTAATAATTTTTTTCATTTGTTTGTTTGTTTATTACAAAACCAAGCTCAGTTTTAAACCAAAACATCTACATCCGGTATAATGCAAGTGCTAGAAGTTAGAAATAATCTTTGGCGTTTCGATGTACTACTTATTGTGTGCCACTACGTATGCTGGCTAAATAATGCTCTGGGCAATAAAGAGACTGCCATGAGAGATTTTTTTCCATATCCCTATCCAGATGGCCAAAGAAACCTGGGAAAGTTAAGAGGGAAGAATCAAAAGCCATGGTAAACAGAAACAGATGTTTGAGTAGCTCTCTCCCACTAGTCCTTTTTTTTTTAAGAAGTATTAGAACTTTTTTACAAGTTGCTTTATTTTCCTACATGTTTCAGAGATATCTGAATTATTCAATTTTATATTTTGTAGCTAGGCTGTCATTATGAGGTGAGATATTCATATTTAATTATAACAATTTAAGTAATACAATTTACTATTCTACAAAGGGTTAAGTGACTAAAAAGTAGCTAAAAAAAAGACCAAAAATCTATGAAAACCATAAGATATCACAGTCATGCAAGCACAGTTGTGTGAATGATAACCAAGTTACAATTTACTGGTTTACAAGTTACAGATTTTTTTTATGACTATAATCAGGACTGTGCAAGAGTGGCCATGGGGCGGCAACAACTGTATTTCTATCCTTGTGACAGAAGGGGGTGTTGTAGAGTTTGACTTGCAACTGGGGAGTTATTCATTTTAGTTATTTCAATACAAGTTTACTGCTTCGTACACTGAAAAACTGTACTAGGAAGACTAATTGAAATTAGTAAATTAATAAAAAAAATTTTTTTTAGAGAATATTTCATTATTAATTTCATTATTTTGAATTGCAAAAATATTATTAAACAAAACATGTTTGAGCTTTTACTTACTACTTTGAACTTACTTAACAATTTTGGTCAATACTCTGCAGGATTCTCTAAAACGTATTAATTTCAAGAATCTCAGGTCTTAAAACTAATTTCCATACCATATAGGGGTGCAGTGAGTTCTATTAGTGGTATAGCTAATAAAATCTACTTTCCAAAAGCATTAGATTGTAAATAAACTTTGGAAATACATCCAAAATCATTAGGTTCATTTAGAATGAAAACCATGATTCACTAGTTAAAAAAAAAAAAAAATTATAATAATAAAAATAAATAAATTATGAAATTATTATTTAATATTTATTATTAAATATTTACCTTCTGTATCAAAATACAACCACAAACCCAAAAAGTGGTACACTGTGTAAAATGTAAATTAAAAACAGAATGCAATGATTTGCAAATCTTATAAACTGATCAACAAAAAATCGATAATGGATGCCTGTATTCATCGGTCCCCCAGGTTAAAGCTCTATCACTGCATTAAAGACATGTGTGATTCTGTAATGAAAATCACAGCATGGGCTTTAAATCACCTTGAGCAGTGAGTTATGACTTTACTGTTATGGCATGCTGTATGACTTTACTGAGTAAAAGTAGATATTATATTGCAAATGTTAACAAAGCTTTAAAAAACTCACAAAAATAAAAAAGATTGTAGTAAGTAATGTTGACTTAAGCCAAATGCATATTAATATGGGACATGGTTTTTAGTGTACACATGTCTAGAAGCATATGCATTTCTATTCATTTTTTTTAATGTTTTCATTGTTTTATATTTTCTTTTTAATTGTAAGTGTTTTTAGTAAATCGAATTTTGTGTTTATTTTAAGGCTTATGGCTATGGTACTATGAAAAGTTTTCTTCATTTTTTATGGGGTGTGTCAAACTTGATTGAGGACTGTGGGCTGAAAATAAATGTTGCATTATACTAAACATTATATTAAAATTAAAGTTGTCATCCTCTCGTTTTGATTGTACAATATTACAAGGTAAATACATACATAAGTAAATCTGCTTAGCTAAGCAAAAAATCCAGATCAACTGATGTAACCTATAGTGCAATGATAAAGGATCCAATTTATTGTTCAATAGAGGTTAATGCTTAATACAGCTAATCAGGGATCATTAATAATTGACTTAAAGCTGTATTTTTATTTTTTTTTATGTGGCTTGTGTTCCAAACCCTGTTTGTAAAATTGCTTCATGGTCTTGGCTGAAGAGAAAAAAATCAATATTGAAGTGCTTGTTTGTGTTTGCAGGCCTCTCTTTTTATTGGCAGGACCCAATGTCAATGTATTCATGTTTTTATTTCCATCTGTTGGTAAATAAAAACAGTGTGTCTACAGTGTACATAAAACCTGCTGTGCTATAAAGAAAAAGCTTAAATACAAGAGAATTATTAATACCAGCTTTAACATTGACAGTTTCTATGATTTTTTTATTACTTGATGATGGATACAGAATTCTTGGTGCTGCTTCTAAACAAGTAATTTATAAACAGTTTTTAAAGATCTTAACATTATAAATTATATGTAGAACTATATGTACTGTAGCAAGTACTTTCTTTAGCAAAAGTTCTGTTTGGTGTCCTGATGATTTACGTAATTTAAACCACCATAATTAATTTTGAAACATTTACAAGAATATTTTGTCTTCATGCTCTATGCTGACTATGGTTTCACTACAGATATACATACATATCCATTCCCATATTTTAAGTATTAAAGTATTAAGTATTAAAAACTTAATTTAATTTAAATATTTTAAACTTCCATAATTTAAGGTACATTTAGAACAGATACTAATGTGCATTTAATTTGCTCATGACAATTGTGATTAATCATGATTCAATATGATTGATATCTGTATATATATATATATAGATGCATCTTAATAAATATAAATATCATTTAAAAGTTTATTTATTTTAGTAACTTAATACAAAATGTGAAACTCGTATATTATATAAATTCATCACACACAGATTGATATATTTTAAGTGTTTATTTTTTTTAAATTTTGATGATTATGGCTTAGAGCTAATGAAAACCCAAAATTCAGTATCTGAGGAAATTAGAATATTGTGAAAAGGGTGAATATTGGAGACTCGCGGTATCACACAATAATCAGCTAATAAATTCAAACACCTGCAAAGGTTTCTTTCCTGAGCCTTTAAATGGTGTCTTAGTTCGGTTCAGGCTACACAATCATGGGTAAAGACTGCTGACTTGACAGTTGTCCAGAAGACGATCATTTACACCCTGCACATTTACAATCACTTTTACATTTGCGGCATTTAGCAGACACCCTTATCCAGAGCAACGTACAAAAGTGCTTTGAGTCTCTAGTAATGAATAAATCTACACTGGTACGCCAGATTACAAACTTAATATAAATATACCTTTTAAATTCTACAGAGCAATCTTGGAAAGTGCTAATTTAAGTGTTTCAGGTAGAGAGGTAGGTCTTCAGTTGCTTGAAGATATTCAGGGACTCTGCTGTATGGACATCTAGGGGAAGTTCATTCCACCTCCTCGGTGCCAGAACAGAGAAGAGCTTTGAAGTATATGGAGCACATAGAGGGTAAGACACAAAAGGTCATTGCTAAAGATGCTGGCTGTTCACAGAGTTCTGTATCCAAACACATTAATGGAAAGTTGAATGAAAGGATAATAATGTGGTAGGAAGCCATTCCAACAATTTGGGGGAGATTCACAAAGAGTGGACTGCAGCTGGAGTCAATGCTTTAAGAGCCACCACACACAGACTTATCTATTGTCTACAACTGATAATTTCCTTGTGTCAAGCCACTCCTGATCAGAGACAATGCTAGAGGTGTCTTACCTGGGTAAAAGACAAAAAATACTTGACTGTTGCTCAGTGGTCCAAAGTCATCTTTTCAGATGAAAGGAAAGAAAAAAATCTGCATTTCATTTGGAAATCAAGGTCCCAGAGTCTGGAAGAAGAGAGGAGAGGCACAGAATCCAAGTTGCTTGAAGTCCAGTGTTGAACAGTCAGTGGTGGTTTGTGGAGTCATGTGTGTTTTATCAAGGTCAGCACAGCCATCTACCAGGAAGTTTTAGAACACTTAATGCTTCCCTCTGCTGACCAGCTTTATGGAGATGCTGATTTCATTTTCCAGCAGGATTTGGCACCTGCCCACACTGCCAAAAGCACCCAAAGATGGTTAAATGACCATGATGTTGGTGTGCTTGACTGGGCAGCAAACTACAGCAAACTTACCAGACCTGACCTAGAGTCTCTATGGGGTATTGTCAAGAGGAAATTAGGAAACAAGAGACAAAAAAATGCAAATGAGCTGAAGGCCACTGTAAAGTAATCTGGGCTTCCATACCAACTCAACAGTGCCAGAGACTGATCACCTCCATGCCATGCCGGATTAAGGCAGTAATAAAAACAAAATGAGCCCCTACCAAGTATTAAGTACATATACAGTAAATTGACATTCTTTTCAAAAGGCCAACAAAGCACAAATTTATTTTTTGGGATTTGTCTTATGAAATATTATATCTTTCAAGGGGCAATACTGTAGAAATTAAACGTAAAAATAGTAATTTTCTTCTTCTTTTGGCTTCTCCAATTGATGTCACCACAGCGGATCATCCATCTCTTTACCCCCCTGTCATCTACATCTGCCTCTTTTAACCAAACTACCTGCATGTTCTTCCTCACCACATCTTAAACCTCCTTCTTGGCCTTACTCTTTTCCTTCCTCCTGATGGCTCCATCCTCAGCATTCTCCTACCGATATACCTTATGTCCCTCCTCTGCACATGTCAAAACCCCTTCAATCTCGCCTCCCTCGCCTTGTCTCCAAAACTTCTTGTGGAGGGAGCTCTGGAATGGAGAATTAGCATGTGAGGGGTCTGGGTGGCAATGCTCTGCTTTTGGGTTTCAGGACTGCCTATTAGCCAGATTTTACATGTGATTCAGAGCGTAAACAACTCAAGGCGTTTCCAAAGCGTTTTCGACACAGCTCAAGTTCCTTAAGGGAACTTGCTTTTTAGCTTTTTAAAACTTGTGAAATTACCGATGACTCATAAGAATGTTCCACACAGAGCTGGACCAAGCAATTTGCCTAGTCACTATGGTGCTCCTTATTTAGTCCCATATCGAGCACTATTTTTTTTTTTTTTTGTTCAAGCAAGTGTTGAGGTGGCATCACACCTGGTGTCGTCTCAATATAATGTTTATAAGATTTGTGTAATTTAGATTAGATATGATGTAAATTTAGATTAGATATGATGTAATATGAGATAAGTGTGATTAGAGGGTAGAGACAAAAACATGTTATTCAGTTTAAAACTTCACAATCTTTTTGATTTTAGATATTAAGAGGTGAACTTTACCTGTTTTAAGGAAATGTAATAAATCTACAACCCTTCCTACTGCCCCACTTTTGCATTACCTCATAGCTGACATTCCTAACCAAAGTGTGTATGACACTTGTAACTTGTTGAATTTTTATTTTTTTTTACTCAAATGAAGGCCGATCACTTTACTAGCATCTGTTAAAGCAACTAGCTCAGATAGTTGAATTAAACAGCCAGAATTTATGTTCTTGTCTCTCTAGCAAATTCTCTTGTGTTGATTGTTCCAGTGTGGAATTCTGTTCTTAGCTCAAGAATATACTGATATTGCACTCGGAAGGTCTCCCCTCCAATTTTTCCCTTGAGTGTTTAAAATGCCTATTGCTTATGCCATTAAAGTCATTTAAACTTGAAGAACCAAGTGGACTCAGAGCCTCTTTAATATTAATATTAAGGCAGATTCATTAGATACTTCATGAAAACACTGTTTATAGACAATGTTTACATTTCATCAAATCTCTTTGACTCTAAATTCAGTATAAAGTTTATGTTGAGGTCATATGAATATAATTAAATTGCAATTAAATCCCAAAAAAATACAGAAATGTGTGAGCATTACCAGAAAATTCTGCTTAATAGTAATTCCAAAATTGACATTCTAATTCTAAATGACAGACTTTTATTTTTCAGGTGTGTTCTTGGTGTTTTTGTGAACAATGGGGACAAACTGGTTGCTGCTGTACACCCTTATGGGAGTCCTGTTTTTGGGCATTCTCCCAAACCTTAATGCTCAGGATGGTAAGTCCACCCCAATGCAGTCCAAGGTTTTGATCAATTGTGATGGTACATTCAATTGAAACTAAATGACATTGGGATGGTACAGATTTTGGACAAGGCCTGAGGATTTTGAATTTAAAAACCGAAAATTATTAATACTGAATTACATGCAAGCCTTTTCCCTTCACTGCTAATGTCACTTTTTTGCTGCAAGATGAAACTCATCTAGTTAATAACACATTTATATATTGGTATAAAATTTAAGATCCTATATATTGTTACAATTATTCATATTTAGTGTTCTTTCTCTTTATTACAGTAGCATTATATTGTCATACTTTCTATGGAAATGGTATTTCAGTCAAATAAAAAATCTAGTATTAAGGTCTTAACCATCTACCATGGGTTTCAACCATCTACCTGTCGTCTGTCTTGTCTTTCTTTCTCACTCAGTCTAACTGTTCACTTTCTACCACAAAAAAAAAAATATAAGACTCTATAAAGAAGTCTATATTTAGATAAATACAATATAACTTTACAAACTCAAGCTACTGGTAATGGCTAACTATCCACCACAGCTTTTGTCTTCTGAGCTCAATGTCTTATTCTGTATGTGTGTTTGGTAAAAGCATATTTGTGAAGATTGTCTTCTGCAAATGAATACAGTGATGAACTTTCTTTCATCTTTACAAAATAGCAGTAAAATACAAAATGAAGATTTTCATCAGAAGTTTTAAGAAATTATTGGGTTGTACACTGGTCTGTTACGATATTAGCCTCAAACATTAGACCAATATTGAATTATGAGCAATTGTATTTTATGTTTTAAATGTGCATGATAAATTTAGTAGCAGAAACTGTGCATTGTCCCTCTAAAAGTGGGATAAAAGAGAAGGCAAGCATTAGAAAATGCATTGCACATAATTAGTTCATTGCTCATGTTGCTGCATAACATAAAGATCAGTTTTTTTCCTACCATCATAGAATTAATATCAGTATAGTTTTATGTATCTGGGCCTTTTGGTAATGGTAGGTCACACCACAGTTAATCAGACTTGGTAACCTCAAAAAACGTGGGTGTGAACAATTTAGAATTAATGTATTGAATTAAAAGAGTTAACCACTGTGTTATGGGAGTCAAATTTGCTACTAGCTCCTCACAAAAACCTTTTGGATGCAGGCTTAGTTTTAAAGAAGATTGAAGTGTTATCAGCATTCAATGTTCATTTGTCTTGGTATAGCTGGGTTTGTAAAGATGAAAGACTGGTGTCATGACTGGTAATGTTATGTTTAAATTCTGTAACATGAGTCTGCATGATGTGACTGAATACAGAATGAAGACGAATAAGTTACTAAAGTAAACTCTTTTTTCAGTTACATAAACTACATGCACTATTTACTATATACATAGACTACAAAAGACTATTTACAATAGTCTTTTAGTTTGCTTTAAGTCAGAAAATGAGAACATGAAATAAAAATAAATTAAATAATAAATTAAATAAATAATAATAATAATAATAATAATAATAATAATCTGTCTTAAGAGAAATCAAACTAATCTAAATCACTGAATGTCAATGCATGTTTTTATTGTTATTATATTAATCCAACATTATTAATCCAACATCTTAAAATAAAAAAAAATTAAAAATTAAATAGCCTACACATTACAATTACACTATTCAGTATATCATGGATACATTAAGATGTCTGAGATTACATTAAGAGACTTAAGAGGGTTCAAGTCAGCTTTCTTCAACAGAAGAGCTGTGATAAGTTCTCCAAGATGTTTGGAGCAACCCGATTTCACAATATAACATTAAAAATATATCAAATGTTTAAACTGAGAAGATTTTAGGAAATATAAAAAAAGTAAATTTTGAATTTGATGGCTGCAACACATCCCACAGTTTTGGGACAGGGCTATGTTTACCACTGTGTAGCATCCCCTGTAAATATAACATCAGTCTGTATACATCTGAGAACTGATCAGTCCAGTTTGCTGGGGTTTTGGTAGAGAATTGTTTGTGTCTAATACAGGATTCTAGCTGCTCAACTACTTATTTATTTTTTTCATGATGCAACAAATGTTTTCAATTGATGAAGTTTAAAATGTAGGCAGGCCAGTTCAACACCTGGACTCTTCTACTATGAAGCCATGCTACTTGTAATAGTTGCAGTATGCATTTTAGCACGGTCTTGCTGAAATATGCAAAGCCCTCTAGATGCTAGATGTCTTTCTCCTTTTTAGTGGAGGATGGATTTTTAATGGAGGATTTTAACATTTCGATTCTTCCGACCAAAGAACAGTGTTCCACGTTGCCTAGGTCTTTTTTAAATAAGCTTTGGCCCAAAGAAGTTAACATATGGCATCTTGTTTGCATAATAGAGCTTTAATCTGCATGACACTGTGAATAGTTTTTATAGGGTTTTTATTGTTTTCATAGGCAATGATTTCTAGCAGTGTTTATAAACCCAATCAGTGATTTCCATTACAGAATCTTGCCTGTTTTAATGCATGCCATCTGAGGCCTGAGGATCACAGGCATCCAATAATATTTTCCCTTGAGTTTTCTCCAGGTTGTCATAAACTTTTTAATATTATGTACCTTTAGATAAAAAGATATTCAAAGTCTTCAGAATTTGACATTAAAGAACATTATTCTGAAATTGTTCGACAATTTGTAGTCATTTTTTTTTGCAGATTGGTAAACCGCCACTTATCTTTACATCTGAAAGACTGTGCTTTTCAATGATATACGTTTTATAGCAAATCATGTTAGTGAACTTTTGCCAATTATCCTAATTAGTTGCAAAATGTTCCTCTAGTTGTTTGTTTTGAGTAACACTTCAGCCTTTTGTTCCTCCTGTTCCAAATTTCTTTTTAAGACACATTTATTTTAACGGCCCCTATTTTATTTACACATGGCTTTAATTAAAAATTTTAATAAATATTAAAGAGGTGAAATTTAAAACTCCAAAGCAACACACATTTATTCACAACATTCTTTTTTTACTCAGATATATAAAAAATAATAATAAACTCCAACAAAAATGTATTTTTAATCACTAAACATTAGTTTACTGACGCACCACATCTCAAATTAGAGACCTGCATTCCTGCGGGACCCGACACAAACACGTGCGTATAAAACATATATCAAGTACTTTACTGATGCACCAAAAAATTCTCATTTAAAATTTTGTATTTCAGGCATTGACATTCGGGTGTATTTTTATTGTTAAATAATAAAAGGAAATCTATAGGATCTATATTAACTGAACAGGTTCTTTTATTGGTTTTGCTCTCTTGCTTTACTACAGCGCTCTTGTAATAACCTCAATATTTTTCTAAATCCCAAAAAACTGTCCCTGATAATTACTGATCAATTACAAGTGTTTGTTAGGTTATTTCTGCTTGTAACACTATAAAAATAAACAAGACCTATATTTAAATCAAAACGCACAATTTCAAATTGCACAAAATTTAAATCAAAATGTATCATAAATTAATGTCTTCATTGAGTCATTCAGTCCTCATGCAGCATGGTGTGTTTATGTAATGCTTTGTAATGTAATATCCATGACTACTGTATATCTAGACATGTAGTCATGTGCCTGCACCTTGTCTACTCTTCCTCTCTTCTGTTTTTAACCCCACATCTAGCATTATTCTTTGTTTCTTTGTGTTATTGTCTTCTTTCAAAGCCCAAGAATCAGCAGACCTTGTGCTCTTAATTGATGGATCAGACAACATTGAAGCTGCCAACTTCCATATCATCATTGAGTTGGCGCTCAGAGTGATCGAGGGGCTTGATGTGGGCAGGGACATGGTCCGGGTAGCCCTGGTGCTGTATGGTGCTGCCCCAGTGGTACTGTTCAATCTTGGTGACAATTACAACAAAGAGGCCATGCAGAATATTGTGCAAAATGTTAAATTCACCGGTGGATATGATTCTAATCTGGGGGCAGCCTTGGAGTTGGTGAATGAAAAACTGTTGGGCCCAGAGGCAGGAGGCAGGGCAGAGGAGGGAGTGCCCCAAGTCGTGGTAATTATCAGTGCTGGGCAGTCCACTGATGATATCAGTGGGATTCAGAGAGAGCTAAAGCAGGCCAACGTGTTTGTTTTTGGTGCTGCAATTGGTGATTCAGCTAGAGCCCAGCTGGAGGCTATCACAAGTGACAGAAGCTTTGTTTTATTTATCCCTGATGTCAGAGCAGGGGCAAGTTTGGGTGATCAGCTACTTCCATATATTAATGGGGTGGCCCAGCGCACGATTGTGTTTCACAATGACATCACAGGTATGTAATCATTCGAGGGGGGATTCCAAAGTTAACAAATAATGCCAGAAATGAACCATTCATATTTTAGGAATTCTTTTGCAACAATTATAATATAATCATTAATTATCTTTAATTCGAGTTTATCATATTCTGTTCTTATGCTTGAAACCCCTAAATTGATTGAATGCTGATTGTCACCTTTGTGTATTTATAAATACACATGTTGCAAGAAGAACCCAGATCTTAAGAATAGATTGAGATGCATGAATTGGCCTCATTTAGGATAAATGTATCTTCACTGGAATGAATTGTTTCAGCATGACAACCCCACTTTGCACAAAGCGATGTCAATGAAAAAATGCTTTGCCAATGCAAATCCCCATAGCATGATTGCAAAATCTGCTGGAAAACCTCAAAAGAGTGCTGGCTGTTAGCCAAAAAAAAATAAAAAATAGAATTGAACCAACATTGAATAGAATATTTAACCATTAAATATGTAAATGCTGGTTTAGCAGCTCCATCTGCCTTTGGCCATATATTGTATTTAATATTGCATTTAATCTATAATTTTTTACTACTTCTATACAAATATGTTTTACTACCTAAGTATTTTAGTCACAGCCACCTGCTAGACAGTGGTGCTGGACTTAACAATCAATATAATATTGGTGTAATACATCAATATTCTGCTTGCATAAAGTCTAGAACCAGCTGTGTGCTTTACTGAGAAACCCCATATGTAATTCTTTAGTTACATCTGCATAAAGCTTCATTCTAATGCTGAATAAAATGTAAATGTTTCATAACAATAACAATAATAATATCACTATCAGTATCTAAAGAAATATATTACTGTCTTACTGTATATCCATGCAAATGCTATATACAGAAACATAACCTCATAAAAAATTATACATTTTTTTTAAGGGTTATGCTAATAACCTACCCAATTTAAATAGAAACCAAATTTGTAACATTGGGAATATATTTTGAGATAATATTTAATGTTATTTTGCCATTTTTCATTTCAGAAATCCCTGTTTCGGAAAGAGACATAATATTTCTCATTGACAGCACCATGGGCCCCACATTAATCAATGCCATCCGTGAATTCATTAAAAATTTCATTGACACAATTCCAGTTGGACCTAATCAGGTGCAAATTGGAGTGGCTATGTTTGCCAACACACCAAGACTTGAATTTGACCTGAAGGCACATGACATGAAAGAGACCCTAATTTCTGATCTTGCCCGAATCAGACCTAGACCATCACCTGATGTAAACATAGGTGCCGCACTTGACTTTGTACGAACCAACATGCTTATCCCTGAAAAAGGAAGCCGAATTCAAGAAGGTGTACCCCAGCTTGTGTTGCTGATCACAAGCAAAAAGTCCAAAGACAGTGTCGTGGAACCAGCTGAGGCCCTGCAAAATATGGGCGTCTTGACCATGGCTGCTGGCTCACGGGCTGCGGAAGAATCTGAACTTCAACAGTTAGCAATTGCTAATAAACTTGTCTTCATGTTTAAGGACTTTCGTCAGTTACTACGCAACCCCAAAGAGGTTGTGTCTGCACTATCAACAGTTGCAGGTGTTGTTCCACCAACTGACCCTGGTAATATATATTTTTTTTTTACTTTAAAAAACCCTTAGTTCTAATTTTAAGTACTTTATTGACATTTACTCATTATGGTAAACTGATAAATACTGGTTAGTGCAATAGATGTGAAGCTTTTCAGGCCACCATGCCTTAGTACATCTCTTTAACTGCATAAAAAATTAATGTCAGGTCGTGATCAGTGCACCTTTGCTTCCACTTGGTTATTGCACCCTATCCAACATATTTGCCAGATGTCTCTTCTTATTACTTTCTTCTCGCTTCTTTCTTTCTGACATTACAACTAGGCTAAAAAGGAAAATAAATGCATAGTATCTGTGCAGGTGCTTTGTCATAGGTGCACTAATGCTGTGCAATAGACACCTAGGCATATCATTGTCCAGTGCAAACAAACTCTTTATAAACAAGTCTATTCCTTAATTTCACTTATTTAAACACACAAATGTACATTATGTCATATCCATTTTGACTTTACTTTCTAAATATTAGTATATCTGTTTTATTACTTTAAATAATTAAATTTAACCTTACATATTATTGACCCTAAATTATTCTGGCTTTTGTTTAAAAATTCTGTATATAATGTTTTTTTTTTTTTCTAATTTAGCAACTGTTGTAAAAAGGCCATATTTGTCAAATCTACTATCTATTAAATAAATCTATTAAAATAACCACTAATACAATTCTAATTACATTTTATCTTCACAGTAACAGAAACAACAACCATACAGGTCCAGCGAATAATTAGGGACATTGTCTTCTTGGTTGACGGATCCAACAATGTTGGAAATGCTAATCTGCCTGCTGTACGGCAGTTCATTACTAGTATTGTTGACAAGCTGGATGTGAGACCTGAAAGAGTGCGCATTGGCCTTTTGCAGTTTGCTGAGCAGCAAAGGATAGAATTCTATTTGAATTCTCATGACAGCAAACAAAAAGTGCTTGATAACATTGCTCAGTTAAGATTAATAGGAGGAAATGTTGTAAATACTGGGGCAGCCCTTCGTTTTGCTCTAACAAACCTTTTTAAGGAATCAGTTGGTTCTCGGAAGGGACCAGAGATCCAGAAGGTTCTGGTACTAATCACTGCTAGTCCATCTCAAGATGATGTCCGCAGCATTGCAGACCAAGTAGCAATAGCTGGAATATTGACTTTTTCTGTTGGAGTTGGCCAGGTGGAGGAAAGTGAACTAAAGAAAGTTGCTTTTGTTGAAAGTCTGGCATACTATAACGACGACTTTGCTCAATTGCCAAGTGTTGCTGAAATTATTATGACACCGCTTACCACTGTAGTGTCTGGTGAGTTCTAGCTTGTGTTGATAAAAATGTATATATGTATAAATATATATATATATATATAAAAAATGGAGCAATTTTAACTTTCTTTTTTTCTCTATTCAGATGTTGCAACTGCTGATCGTGGTGAGAGAGATGTTGCATTTCTGATAGATGGCTCTGATGCTGTTAGAAGAGATTTTCCATACATTCGTGACTTCATACTTAAGATTATTGAGCCCCTGGACATTGCTAGTGATAAAGTAAGAATCGCTGTTGTCCAGCACAGTGAGAGATCAAATGCTAATTTCTTCCTAAACACCTACAGAACAAAAGAAGAAGTCTTGAGGGCTATACCGCAGCTTAGCCCGATTGGTGGCAGGAGTCTGAATACAGGAGCTGCATTAACCTACATGAAGAACACAGTTTTATCAACATCTGCTGGGGGCAGAGCAGACAAAAATGTGCCTCAGTTTTTAATTGTTTTGACTGGAGGAAAGTCAAGGGACAGTGTAAATGAACCTGCCAGTGTGTTAAAGACTGAAGGAGTTGTGCCTTTTGGTATTGGGGTGAAAAATGCGGATTCCAAACAGATTGCAGCTATTTCTCATAATCCATCATTTGCCTTCAGTGTGAAAGAATTCAGCCAGCTTGATACAGTCCGGCAAAAGCTTAATAGCTATGTGAGTCTGCCAAGGACAGAACTGTTTCAAATTCTTCAAACAGGTAAGAAAACTTGATTTACAACTACCCTTTTATATCATTTTAGTGAATATTAAAGCAAAATTTTGTTGTAATCACTATGAGCACTTCAACACAAGGATGGGCCAGAGTTGAATTCCGATTTTTATTTTCTGTTTTTTTTTTTTTTTTTTTTTTTTTTTTTTTTTTTTTTTTTTTTTTAGTTTGGTTTATATTTACACTGCTCTTGGGTTTGTTGACTGCCTGATCTGTGTCTGTTTTTTTTTTAACATTGTTTTGGATTGTTTTTCAATTTGCATTGAATTTGGATTGTCTTTCTGATGTTTCATACCCTTTAGCCTGTCCGTCTGTGTTACATTTGAGAATGCAGTTTCAAATAAGTTAAATGCATTTAGGGGTAAATTGATCTACCTTATTTACCTTATCTACATGGAAATAACATTTTTAGGACTTGTTTATTAGAACAAAATCTTAATTTTAATTTTTCTGTAATATATTTCTGCCATTGACTAGTGGAAGGTCATGAAAAGAACAGCTTTCTGGGGATTATAAAACTTTTTTTTATTCTGCCTTAAATGTGTCTAAACACACTAATATTGATTTAATAATGTGTCGGGTTCAGTCAATGGCTAAAAATACAGTAAGGGATTAAATAGAGAGTAGTGTTTAAGGTTCAGTGCATCACACTAACCCAGGCCCATTTCCAGCCCCATTTCTAAATGACCCAATCTTAAAGCAAAAGGCTAAACTTCCAAATCCTGCTAAATCAAATTGAACACTGTAGCTGAACATTTTAAGTACGTCATATATGACTAGACATATGTTTCATAGATTTTTTTTTTTCTGGCACCTGGTGGAAGATCTCAAGATGATGTGGTCTGGCAGCAGCACTAAAGCAATCATGTATTAAGCCACTCAACATTTAAAACCTTTATTTGTTATATTACTTAATTCAGTATTACATTAACTATTAGATTATTCAGACAATCCAAGCCTTTTGTCATTTTCCAATTCTATTAGCATTACAGCATACTTCATTTCAATCAGTTTCATTTCAATTAATAAAAAACAACTAACTAATAGGAAAATGGTTTAGGAAATTTGGGTAATGCATTTTATTAATGCATTATCAAATTGACGGTCTGAATTTTCCTTGAATATACATGAGCCTTACTATCACACACTAAATAGAAAATAATAGAAAGCATAATTGTGTGATTTCATTTCTAATTCTTAATCAATTGTTTTGTGTGGATTGATGGACTTTATTTTTTTGTCTTCTACAGCAAATGGGGAAAAAAAAGATATTGTTTTTTTAATCGATGGCTCTGACAGCACTAAGGAAAGTTTCTCACATATTAAAAATTTTATTCTGCTTTTGGCAGAAAGGTTAAGATTGGGCCAAGACAAAGATCGCATTTCTGTGGTGCAATACAGTGACAAAGCAACAGTTGATTTCTATTTGAATACACATTCCTCAACACAAGATGAAGTTTTTGACAGTATAAAACACCTGCACCACAAAGGTGGAGGACTACGTTATACTGGGGCAGCTTTGCAATATGTAAAGGATAACGTCTTTTCAGCCCTTTCAGGGAGCAGACGTTTAGAGGGTGTTCCACAGATTTTGCTTATGCTGAGTGCTGGAAGGTCTAGAGATGATATTAGAGGTCCAGTTGAAGCCCTGAAAGAAATTGGAGTCTTTCCATTAAGTATAGGTTCACCAAATGCAGATACTTTGGAACTACAAACAATATCTTACCAACCAAATCATGTTTTTATTGTTAACTTTGATAGCCTTTTCACAATTAAAGAGGAAGTTTTGTCTTTAATAAAAGAGGTTTCAAACACACAAGTGGCACCCAGCATTTCATCTGCTTTAGGTAAGAGATAGTGTTTTATTTATTTCATTTACCTTCTTTTGTACATTATAGTGTAATTATTCATAGTGTGTAATTTGTCATTCTCTTATTCTAGACACTATAAAAAGTGATGTTGTATTTCTTGTGGATGGATCTGATGATACTAAAAATGGCTTTGAGGCAATCCGTGCCTTTGTGCAAACAATTGTTGAAAATCTAAATGTAGAAGAAAGTGGTGACAGGGTTGCCCTCGTCCAGTACAGTCGGGATGCTACTGCCAATTTCTATCTTAACTCATACTCAAGCAAAAACGAAGTGCAGAATTCAGTACGATCTGTTAAACACAAAGCAGGGAGGCCACTGAACAGTGGTGCTGCCCTCCAGTTTATTAAAGATTATATATTCATTCCATCATCTGGAGGCAGACATCTTGAGGGAGCACGTCAGATACTTTACGTATTTTCTGGTGGACGATCAAATGACGATATCAGAGGTGCTTCACAAGCATTAAGGGAAAGTAATGTCATAGTGGTTACCTTTGGGACAAGAAATGCTGATGCATTGGAATTGCAAACAATATCTTCTACCCCAACCTATGCCTTTACAATCCCTGACTTTAACTTCCTTGAAAACATCTATCAAGTAGTTGCCTCTATCACTGGTGTTAAAGGAAGTTCAATGGAATTTACAACATTTGAGGGTAAGATGTCTTGTATAAATACAGCACATAGATTTTTTTTTACATAGTTCACACCCTCCATAAGGTTGCAGTAGTGATTTGCACAATTCACTGAGGAAATAATGCCTCAATTTCCTCTAAGATATGATGCACATATGCTGTCCTTAAATTCCAGAAATTTTTAAATATTCAACAAACCTTATAATAGAAACAAAATCAAAAGAAGTCTACATTGATGTCATAGGCAAAAAGAACAGAAGATCAATTTAAAAAGATTGCATTATTTAAAGACATTTTGTTTAGAGCTTATATTATTTACAGGGGTTTTTGTAAACGTTCTTTGCAAGGCCAGTAGGTGTTCTAAATCATGCTCATATGTAAAATTCTGTGTAAATATTTGTGTGCATGGCAGGGTGCAGGGTGAATTTTTGCCTCACAAAAATAGGTTCCAGATCCAATGCCACCCTGGTTATGATAGAGTTAATAAATGAGTGAGTTTAACAAGATTAAGTGGTAGGTGAAAGGAATAGAGTGAGAGAATTTGTAGACTTTGTACATATCAATGAAGCTGATCAACCTTATGAATGTATTATAATATTTTTGTCTATACTTTTATACTCCTCAGCAAATCAGTTTCAAAGTAAAGATCAGAAAAAAGACATTGCTTTTCTTGTGGATGGCTCAGACAATACTAGAAGAGGATTTCCAGAATTACGTGATTTTTTGTACAATATTATTGCAAATCTCACTATTGGACCAAATGAGAACAGAATATCAATAATTCAGTATAGCAACATAGCGGTTCCGAATTTTCATCTAAATTCATTTCTGAGAAAAGAAGATGTATTGAATGCTGTTAAGGGTCTAACACACAAAGGAGGAAGGCCCCTTAATACAGGTTCTGCTCTTTGGTATGTTAATGATCATATATTTGCTGCAAATTCGGGCAGTAGAAAGTATGAAGGAGTCCCTCAAATGCTAATTCTCCTGGTGGGGGGAAAATCAAAAGATAGTATCGATGAGCCACTTACTGCTCTCAAACAATCTGGAGTCTTGATAATTGGAGTAGGCATACAAAACTCAGATGCACAGGAGCTAAAAAAGATTTCAGCTAAAATATCATCGTTGTCGGTGAATGATTATAATCACCTACCAAGTATAAAAGAGAAAGTAATAGAGGCATTGACAAAAGACTGGTCAAAAGGAACAACAAAAAAGGAATCAGAAATTGGTGAGTAATCTCAACGCTAAAAAATGTACTTTACTGTTGCTTGAGAAGCGGAGATATAAAAATAAATCCATATTGTTATTGTAATTCCTTATTGCTATTCATGCTCAAGAAATAATAATTGAAAAAGCATGATATAATACGTTTACTGGATGGTTCAGGTGACACTAGTAGTTATTTTACAGCAATGCGTGATTTTGTTCAAATCATTGCAGAGATGGTGCATGTGTCAGAAGAGAGAGACTAAATCTCTCATTTGTAATGTTCTGTATTTTTCTTCCATAATTATCCATAGTTGAGACCCATGTACCGAGGAGAGATGTTGTGTTCTTGCTGGATGGGTCGGACAGCAATAGAAATGGGTTCGCAGTAATGAAAGACTTTGTCCAGCACATGGTGGGGAGTTTGAATGTGGGCGAGAACAAAGACCATGTGTCTGTAGTCCAATTCAGCAGAGATGCTGATGTCCATTTCTATCTTAAGACATACACGACAAAGGAGGATGTTCTTGGCACAGTCAGTGCTTTGAGGCACAAAGGTGGAAGCCCAATATACATTGGTGCAGCTCTTCAATATGTCAGAGACAACGTATTTACTACCTCTTCGGGTAGCAGACGGCTGGAGGGTGTGCCACAGATGCTGATCCTGTTGAGTGCCGAAAGGTCTTCTGACAATGTCGATATCCCAGCTGCGGCTCTGAAGGATTTGGGTATCATGATTTTTACGATAGGATCAAGGGACTCTGATAGCAATGAGCTCGAGCGAATTTCATTTGACCCCAGATTCTCTCTGACTGTGTCAGATTTCACTGATCTCCAAAATGTCCAGGAACAATTTCTGATTTCTTTAGACACTTTGGCAGTTCCCCTCACTCCATCCTTCCCACCTTTTCTTGGTATGACTGTGTAAAACCAATTGATTACTTTAATTTCCACAAATGTGTTTATTTTCAAATTGTGTGTCATCTTCAATAACATATCTGACATTTAAAAAAAAAGAAGTTAGTATATTACTTACTGAAAATGTCCATATATGCCAAACTATTTGTAGTGTTAATGGTTTTGTTTCTTTCTTAGTTGAATATGGGGTTTCTAGAAAGGATGTTGTTTTCCTGCTGGATGGGTCAGATGGGGCAAGGAATGGATTCCCTGCCATGCTTAACTTTGTACAAAGATTAGTGGAAACATTTAACATTGGGGACAGCATGGACCGTGTGTCAGTGGTACAGTACAGTACAAATGCTGACGTGCATTTCTATCTGAATACGTATTCAACAAAAGAGGAAATCATCAATGCTATCAGCACCGTAAAGCACAAAGGTGGAAGACGGGTCAACACAGGTTCATCTCTCCAATATGTGAGAGAAAATGTCTTCACTGCCTCTGCTGGCAGTAGACGTCAGCACGGTGTGCCTAATATTCTCATACTGCTTAGGGCATCAAGGTCAACAGATGATGTTGATCAACCTGCCTCTGCCCTCAAAGAGATTGGAGTGTTAATTTTTGGTGTTGGAACCAGAAATTTGAGCAGTGAAATTCAGAGAATTGCAAATGGTCCTTCATATGCTCACACTGTTTCTGAGCTCTCTGACCTAGCCAATGTCCAGCAGCAATTTTATTCCTCTCTTAGCAGTGCACTTCTGGACATAAAGCCAGTGATGCCTACGGTTATAGGTAAGACAAACTTTAACAGCAGCGATCACTCTGACTGCACAATCATTTATGGAATTCCATCATACCATAGTAGTTAGTTCAATTATCTATCACACATGAAGTAATTGTACAGATGCTTTGTCACAGTTGTAGCCTGATTTAGTCAATTCTAAGATTATCCCAGTTTTGTTGACAAAATTGCTATCACCTACAGCCTAAATCTTAGGGGCCATGTCTGCAATTCTAACCAAAATGCAGTTTTGTGCAAATCCCTTGCGATCAGGTCTCAGCTATCTTGCATGGCCACCAAGCTACGACCACCAAAGTGGTTGAAAAGCATAAAAAGAAAGATGAGACGTTCGACTATCTTACAGTAAAGTCTTTGAATGGGATAGAGGGCTACATTGAAAATTGTCCAAGAGGGGGTTGATAAGAAATGTTTTATATTTCACTCTCTGTAGTTGACCAAAGGCTTGAGGGGAGAGATGTCGTATTCCTTCTCGATGGTTCAGATGGCACAAGGAGTTATTTTCCGGCAATTCGCGATTTTGTTCAAAACTTTGCGGACAGGTTGCATGTGTCAGATGGAAGAGACCGCGTCTCTGTAGTTCAATACAGCAGAGATCCAGAGGTGCATTTCTATCTCAATACATACACAACAAAGGAGAGCGTTGTCGACGCCATTAGAGGTCTGAGACTTAAAGGAGGGAGACCTCTCAACACAGGAATGGCTCTCCAGTACGTAAGGGACAATGTTTTCACTGCGTCTTCTGGAAGCAGACGTTTACAGGGTGTTCCTCAGGTCTTGATTTTGTTGAGTGGAGGAAGGTCACTTGATAA
>MU555194.1:105280-159812 GCA_024362625.1 Silurus asotus
GCAAGTAAATCTCCAACCACAAGAGGTAAGAAAATCTTTCTAGATCTATTTTTAACCCAAAGTTGTTCTAAATTTTTATGAGACATGTAGAGCAGGCAGTAAAATCTGTGCAGCTCATGGCAGGCTGTTGCTTAGCACAAGAAGTCTATTGCGACCTTGTTTACAACGTTCTGTATTTTTCTTCCGTGATTACCCCTAGTTGAGACCCATGTACCGAGGAGAGATGTTGTGTTCTTGCTGGATGGGTCGGACAGCAATAGAAATGGGTTTGCAGCAATGAAAGACTTTGTCCAGCACATGGTGGGGAGTTTGAACGTGGGCGAGAACAAAGACCGTGTGTCTGTAGTCCAGTTCAGCAGAGATGCTGATGTCCATTTCTATCTTAAGACTTACACGACAAAGGAGGATGTTCTTGGCACAGTCAGTGCTTTGAGGCACAAAGGTGGAAGCCCAATAAACATTGGGGCAGCTCTTCAATATGTCAGAGACAACGTATTTACTACCTCTTCGGGTAGCAGACGGCTGGAGGGTGTGCCACAGATGCTGATCCTGTTGAGTGCCGAAAGGTCTTCTGACAATGTCGATATCCCTGCTGCGGCTCTGAAGGATTTGGGTATCATGATTTTTACGATAGGATCAAGGGACTCTGATAGCAATGAGCTCGAGCGAATTTCATTTGACCCCAGATTCTCTCTGACTGTGTCAGATTTCACTGATCTCCAAAATGTCCAGGAACAATTTCTGACTTCTATAGACACTCTGGCAGTTCCCCTTACTCCATCCTTCCCACCTTCTCTTGGTATGACTGTGTAAAACTAATTGATTACTTTAATTTCCTCAAATGTGTTTATTATCAAATTGTGTGTCATCTTCAATAACATATATAAAAAAAAAAAATTAAAAAAAGTTAATCGTTATATTACTTACTGAAAATGTCCATATATGCCAAACTATTTGTAGTGTTAATGGTTTTGTTTCTTTCTTAGTTGATTATGGGGTTTCTAGAAAGGATGTTGTTTTCCTGCTGGATGGGTCAGATGGGGCAAGGAATGGATTCCCTGCCATGCTTAACTTTGTACAAAGATTAGTGGAAACATTTAACATTGGGGACAGCATGGACCGTGTGTCAGTGGTACAGTACAGTACAAATGCTGAGGTGCATTTCTATCTGAATACGTATTCAACAAAAGAGGAAATCATCAATGCTATCAGCACCGTAAAGCACAAAGGTGGAAGACGGGTCAACACAGGCTCAGCTCTCCAATATGTGAGAGAAAATGTCTTCACTGCCTCTGCTGGCAGTAGACGTCAGCACGGTGTGCCTAATATTCTCATACTGCTTAGGGCATCAAGGTCAACAGATGATGTTGATCAACCTGCCTCTGCCCTCAAAGAGATTGGAGTGTTAATTTTTGGTGTTGGAACCAGAAATTTGAGCAGTGAAATTCAGAGAATTGCAAATGGTCCTTCATATGCTCACACTGTTTCTGAGCTCTCTGACCTAGCCAATGTCCAGCAGCAATTTTATTCCTCTCTTAGCAGTGCACTTCTGGACATAAAGCCAGTGATGCCTACGGTTATAGGTAAGACAAACTTTAACAGCAGCGATCACTCTGACTGCACAATCATTTATGGAATTCCATCATACCATAGTAGTTAGTTCAATTATCTATCACACATGAAGTAATTGTACAGATGCTTTGTCACAGTTGTAGCCTGATTTAGTCAATTCTAAGATTATCCCAGTTTTGTTGACAAAGTTGCTATCACCTACAGCCTAAATCTTAGGGGCCATGTCTGCAATTCTAACCAAAATGCAGTTTTGTGCAAATCCCTTGCGATCAGGTCTCAGCTATCTTGCATGGCCACCAAGCTACGACCACCAAAGTGGTTGAAAAGCATAAAAAGAAAGATGAGACGTTCGACTATCTTACAGTAAAGTCTTTGAATGGGATAGAGGGCTACATTGAAAATTGTCCAAGAGGGGGTTGATAAGAAATGTTTTATATTTCACTCTCTGTAGTTGACCAAAGGCTTGAGGGGAGAGATGTCGTATTCCTTCTCGATGGTTCAGATGGCACAAGGAGTTATTTTCCGGCAATTCGCGATTTTGTTCAAAACTTTGCGGACAGGTTGCATGTGTCAGATGGAAGAGACCGCGTCTCTGTAGTTCAATACAGCAGAGATCCAGAGGTGCATTTCTATCTCAATACATACACAACAAAGGAGAGCGTTGTCGACGCCATTAGAGGTCTGAGACTTAAAGGAGGGAGACCTCTCAACACAGGAATGGCTCTCCAGTACGTAAGGGACAATGTTTTCACTGCGTCTTCTGGAAGCAGACGTTTACAGGGTGTTCCTCAGGTCTTGATTTTGTTGAGTGGAGGAAGGTCACTTGATAACGTTGACGTACCAGCCTCTTCCCTGAAAGAGCTTGGAATCTTGATCTTTTCTGTGGGATTGGTAGGCTCAGATACCGATGAATTGCAAAAGATCTCAAATGACCCTAGTGCCACACTCTCAGTGGCAGACTTTACTTACCTCCCCAATGTACAAGAGCAGCTTCTCTCCATCATTAACACTGGACTTGTAGGAGTCGCAAGTAAATCTCCAACCACAAGAGGTAAGAAAATCTTTCTAGATCTATATTTAACCCAAAGTTGTTCTAAATTTTTATGGGACATGTAGAGCAGGCAGTAAAATCTGTGCAGCTCATGGCAGGCTGTTGCTTAGCACAAGAAGTCTATTGCAACCTTGTTTACAACGTTCTGTATTTTTCTTCCGTGATTACCCCTAGTTGAGACCCATGTACCGAGGAGAGATGTTGTGTTCTTGCTGGATGGGTCGGACAGCAATAGAAATGGGTTTGCAGCAATGAAAGACTTTGTCCAGCACATGGTGGGGAGTTTGAACGTGGGCGAGAACAAAGACCGTGTGTCTGTAGTCCAGTTCAGCAGAGATGCTGATGTCCATTTCTATCTTAAGACTTACACGACAAAGGAGGATGTTCTTGGCACAGTCAGTGCTTTGAGGCACAAAGGTGGAAGCCCAATAAACATTGGGGCAGCTCTTCAATATGTCAGAGAAAACGTATTTACTACCTCTTCGGGTAGCAGACGGCTGGAGGGTGTGCCACAGATGCTGATCCTGTTGAGTGCCGAAAGGTCTTCTGACAATGTTGATATCCCTGCTGCGGCTCTGAAGGATTTGGGTATCATGATTTTTACGATAGGATCAAGGGACTCTGATAGCAATGAGCTCGAGCGAATTTCATTTGACCCCAGATTCTCTCTGACTGTGTCAGATTTCACTGATCTCCAAAATGTCCAGGAACAATTTCTGACTTCTATAGACACTCTGGCAGTTCCCCTCACTCCATCCTTCCCACCTTCTCTTGGTATGACTGTGTAAAACTAATTGATTACTTTAATTTCCTCAAATGTGTTTATTATCAAATTGTGTGTCATCTTCAATAACATATCTGAAATAAAAATAAAAAAAAGTTAATCGTTATATTACCTACTGAAAATGTCCATATATGCCAAACTATTTGTAGTCTTAATGGTTTTGTTTTTTTCTTAGTTGATTATGGGGTTTCTAGAAAGGATGTTGTTTTCCTGCTGGATGGGTCAGACGGGGCAAGGAATGGATTCCCTGCCATGCTTAACTTTGTACAAATATTGGTGGAAACATTTAACATTGGGGACAGCATGGACCGTGTGTCAGTGGTACAGTACAGTACAAATGCTGAGGTGCATTTCTATCTGAATACGTATTCAACAAAAGAGGAAATCCTCAATGCTATCAGCACCGTAAAGCACAAAGGTGGAAGACGGGTCAACACAGGGTCAGCTCTCCAATATGTGAGAGAAAATGTCTTCACTGCCTCTGCTGGCAGTAGACATCAGCACGGTGTGCCTAATATTCTCATACTGCTAAGGGCATCAAGGTCAACAGATGATGTTGATCAACCTGCCTCTGCCCTCAAAGAGATTGGAGTGTTCATTTTTGGTGTTGGCCCCAAGAAATTGAGCAGTGAAATTCAGAGAATTGCAAATGGTCCTTCATATGCTCACACTGTTTCTGAGCTCTCTGACCTAGCCAATGTCCAGCAGCAATTTTATTCCTCTCTTAGCAGTGCACTTCTGGACATAAAGCCAGTGATGCCTACGGTTATAGGTAAGACAAACTTTAACAGCAGCGTTCAAAATGACTCCAGAGAGACATACCTGAGTTTTTCTTACTTTATCACTTTTCTTTCTTTCTTTCTTTTTGTATTAAATATTTTTACAGACATATGTGATCTTAGTTAAACTTCTTTTTTTTTTTTTTTGCATTGTCTCATTTAAGAAATGTCATATTTACTATTATCCAAATTAAATAAATAAAGTCTATGTGTGTTAAATGAAATGTCAGAATTCAGTACCAGCATAGGCTGTCATTAAATATTAAAAAAAAAAATTTTTTATACAGTTTTTATGTTTTGATTGGAAACATGATATTATTCACATGTCCAGTACTAATCAGTAATATAATCTGATTCTGTTGTTTTTTTATGGCTGTATTAATCATTTGGCATCAACTTTCAATGTTAAATAGCAACCTACAATCTATATATTTATTTAAACTACATATCAAAATTATTTTCCTTTTTGTAGGTGTGTCCCTTTTGTAGGTGTGCAGCACTCTGTCTTTTTGCAACATATCTATCCACTTTAGTTTAACATCTCCAGATTATTCAAATTGTATGATGATTAACAGTGCTTTTGCCCATTCCAAAATATTTATCATAATCTCTTGAAGTGATTCATTTTCTGAATATGATTTGTGCATTGTGCAGGATGAAGTCATTTGTTTTATGTCCATGCCTTCTCATTAGAGCAGACCATTTCATTTATATATACATACACACATGTGTATATACATACACACATGTGTATATACATATACATATATATATATACACACACACATATATATATATATATAGAGAGAGAGAGAGAGAGAGAGAGAGAGAGAGAGAGAGTGCTTGAATCTAGCCATCATATTTCTTTGAAACTTACAAGAGATTGTACCACGCCGGAAATGTTTTTTATTTTTCATATTCCTGCAGCTTCCTAAAAGTTTCAGTAGGTTTATAAATCAATTTTGAAGGAAGGTCCTGTTCTTCGTGTTGTTACTGTGTTGCCCAACTTTCTCCACATCTTGATGATAGCTGATGGTATTCCATGGCACATCTGATATTTTGGAAATTCTTCTGGACCACTTTTCCTGTTCAGTACTTTTTACCAATAAAATATACATCGATCTCGCATAACATACTGATCACCTGTCTAATATTGTGTCGGTGCTACTTTTGCTGCCAAAACAGTCCTGACCTGTTGAGCATTAACAGTATTAACTGGCTATGTTGGCCAGCCTTCGCTCCTGCTTTTGATAGATATTGACCATTGCACCCTACAAGAGCTGCAATTTTGGAGATGCTCTAACCCATTTGTCTAGCCATCACAATTTGGCCCTTGTCAAACTTACTCAAACCCTTGTGCTTGCCCATTTTACCTGCTTTTTACTCATCAACTTTGTCATTTTGTCAAAATGGGAAGGAATAATAAGGAAGAGATAATCAGTGGTCAGTTCACTTCAGTGGTCATAATGTTATAATTTACATTTACATTTGCGGCATTTGGCAGATGCCCTTATCCAGAGCGACTTACAACTGAGCAGGGGAGGGCTTTAGGAGAGGGCTTTATAATGTCATAATGTTATGTCTGGTCAATGAACAATTATATTACATTTTACCTTGTTGCAGGATGGCTTCAACAGCAGCAAAACAAAGGTGTCAAGAGTGACCATTATTGGGGTGTGAACCAGATCTGTATATAAATTGAATGAAAATTAAGAAAAATCACTGATATTTTGTATTTTTTCCTGTTTTTTTTCCCCCAGGAATATCTCATGGTCCTAAGAAGGATATCATATTTTTGATTGATGGATCTGAAGGTGTTGGTAGAGATTTTCCCATTATTCAGGAATTTATTCGTGGATTTGTAGACCAACTAAATATAGGTGAAAATGCAATTCGAGTAAGCGTAGTGCAGTATGGAGACAATCCGCATGTGGATATGCACCTCGATTCACACAAGACAAAAGAGGAGGTCTTAAATGCAATCACAAACATCAGACAACAGGGAGGCAAAAAACGAAACTTGGGTAGGGCCATAGATTTTGTCCGTCTTAATGTCCTTGATTCAACTCGTGGGAGCAGGAGGCAGGAGGGTGTCCCGCAATTTCTTATAGCAATCTCAGGAGGAAAAGCAACGGATAATGTAGCAGCATCAGTAAATACACTGAAAGAGTTGGGAATTGTAACTTTCAGTATCGGGACAAGAGATACTGGTCTTCAAGAGCTTAGGTTAATCTCCTATGTGCCCACATTTGCTTACGAAGTGGAAGATTTGCCTGGCCTTTATACTGTGAAAGAGCAGTTCATTAGTACCCTTGAAGAGTTGACTGATTTAAAATTGAAGACACTGATACCTGTTTATCACACAGGTAATGATGCCATTATTGTTCTATGTGAAAATTTTATTATTTGCACTGTATTTGTTAAGCATGTGGATTGCTATGGAGTCTTTTGTTACAACATATAGTTTATCTTTACAAGTGTGAGCCTGTGGCGCACTTTGTGTATATAGCATAACTGCTGTATGCAAACTATGACATAAATTGTCTTGATATAATCATCCTAGCTTGGGTTAATAACTGTTTTTAAACATTAAACAATTTAACTGCTAATGTAAATGTGTTATTTCAATAAGATGTGTAAATGTAACGAATAAATTAATGTGTAATTTTTTTATATGTCAAAAAGGAATTTTATGCCATAAGTGTTTGTCTTGTGTTTCTCAATAATAGTAACAACAGAATCAACCAATAAAAAGAAGGATGTGGTCTTCCTCATTGATGGAACAACTATGATGCAGAGAGATTTCCCTGCTATTCAAGACACTATTCTGAACATTGTGGAGAAGCTAGATGTTGGGTTGGACAAAGTTAGGGTTTCAGTAGTACAGTACAGTGAAGACCCCAAACTGGAATTCCTCCTCAATGAGCGCTCAACCAAGGATGAGGTTCGCCAGTCAGTCAGAAGAATGAGAAGTAAAGGTGGCAGAATACTTAATACTGGCCAAGCACTGAGCTGGGTCTCAAAAAACATCTACCAGAGATCAGCTGGCAGCCGAATTGAAGATGGTGTTCCACAGTTTCTCATCTTAATGACTGGAGGAAAATCTAATGATGATGTGTCTGGTCCTGCTAACCAGTTGAAGTTGAGTTATGTGGCTCCTTTGGCTGTTGGGTCGGAAAATGCTGATTCTGAAGAGCTGAAACTGATTTCTTTAAGGCCAGAACAGGCACATATCATTAGAGACTTCAAACAGAAACCAGGAGTTGAACAGCAACTTTTAACTTCCATTGAAACCTTGACTACTAAAGAGATCGAAGAAGCTATTGAAACAATGGATATAGGTACATCAGTGTTTTTTATATGCAACATGAGTATTTAATTGGACTATAAATACGTTTTTAACATAAGAGACAAGCAAAATAACAAAAAGCAAGATATCTGCATGAGAATTATTTTTCCTGTTACTTTTACTAAGCCAAAATCAATAGCTGATACACTAATCCCCCGTTTTATCGTGAATAGTTGCATTTACTACATAATTAATTTGTTTACCTGATTATACCGGTCTCTTAAGGATAGCACGATAGACCAGAAAACTTATAGGGAATTTGTTTAAAATAATGAAATGTATTAATAAAAATATAAAATAAAGTAAAATATTAATACAGTACAGTACTATATACATAAAATAGCATATTTGATGTGCCATTTGTTTATCAAGTTTATGGTGGGCCGTTTAGGAACATAACCACCTGTATTCTTTTAAAAATGTAAATTCTGTAAGGGTTTGTTGTACTCAAGTGCTTGCTTTTCTTTAGGACTAAATCTTGGAAAAAAGGACATTGTTTTCCTTATTGATGGTTCTGATAATGTTGGTCCAGACGGAATTGCTCACATCCGTGACTTTATCCTGAAGATTGTTCAACAACTCAGTGTACACCCTGACCAAGTGCGTGTGGCTGTGGTACAGTATGCAGAGAGACCTAAGACTGAGTTCTCTCTTATATCCCATGGCAACAAGAAGGCAGTAATTTCATCTATTAAAAGATTGCGTCAAATGAAAGGTCGTGGTGGAAACTTAGCAGAGGCTATTCAGTATGTGATTGATAATGAACTAAAGGAGTCTGCAGGAGCTCGGCTGGACAAAGCCTCTCAACATTTGGTGGTACTCACAGGTGGAAGATCTACCTCTGATGTCTCTAATTATGGATCAGTTCTTAAGAGATCTCAGGTGAATTGTATTGGAATTGGTGCTGGGGCAGCAGATTCAAGGCAACTCGGGGAGATTGCAACCTCCCCAGATGATGTCTTCCAAGTGGCAACTTTCCCAGCACTGCAAAATATAGAGAGCCAATTTCTTGCGAGACTTAGTGGAAAAGTTGAGATTGTAACCCCTGCACCCCCTACACGTAAGTATAACTGTTTTTTTAAAATTTTGTTAATAACAATATTCAATTTATAACAATGTATAACATTGGTTTGTTCTCTCACATCTTTCTGTAGCTTCTGGTCCAATGCCCAAGATTGCTGACATTGTTTTTTTGGTTGATGGTTCAATGAACCTTGGGAAAAATAATTTTAATGTGGCCATGGAATTTATCAGAGAGCTTATTGACCTTTTTGTCACAGAGAGTGACAACCTTCAGATCGGGCTGGCTCACTATGCCACAGATGTGACAGATGTTTTCTACTTTAACACATATAACAACAAGGCTGACATTTTGGATGCAATTACCAAAACTGAATACAAGGGTGGTTGGAAAATCAACACAGGAAATGCCATTAGGCATGTTCAGCAAAAACACTTTGTGAAGGAGAGAGGTAGCCGGAAGGAGGAGGGAATTCCCCAGATCCTGATGCTGCTGACAGGTGGACGTTCACAAGATGATAGTAAATCTGCAGCATTAGCCCTTAAAAGTACTGGTGTACGTGTGTATGCCATTGGTGTGGGTGACAATGAGAATGAGATAAATGACTTGGGCAGTGAGCCCACCACTGTGGCCCGTGCCAGTACCTACCAAGAGCTATCAGAGTTGAATGAGCGGATTTTGGATACTCTTGTAGATGATGTCATGGGAAAACTCTGTACAGGTGATAAAACTGTAACAAAAGGTGAGACACAATGAAAACATTTTAATTTACACTTGCTTACATTAAATTTTCTCAATAAGTATTTCATCATAAATTTTGTAATAAAAAAACTTTTCCAACAATGCTAGCTTGCAACCTGGATGTTCTTCTGGGCTTCGATGTGTCTGCCCAGAACATCTTTGCTACTCAGAAATTTTTAGAAACCAAGATGTCTCACATTCTGCGGCAAATTACCCAAATGGAAGCCATTAGCTGCACTTCTGGTCAGGTTCCATCAGTGCAAATGGGAATATCAGCATTGGACTCTGCACAGGAGCCTGTTCATCTTGAATTTACAGATAGCCACACAAAGCTCAATGAAGCCTTCAGGTCTCTAGAGAGCCGAGGACCCTACATATTGAATGGAAAGACTATTGATGCCTATGCTGCAAGGCTCAAGAACCGTCCTGCAGACAGGATTAAGGTATACATGCATATGTTTTTGAATTTAATTGCTGTAAGCTTACAATTTGTTTTGTAAAAATCAAATATGTTTTAAGTAAATACACTGCTATGTAGTGTTGGGGAATTTTGATATGAGAACTAACATAAATTTACTGTTCTTATTATTTGCCTGCTAAGATTGTTATTCACCTCACTGATGGATTGGATGCCCAATATAATGTAATTAAAGAGCGAGTTGAGGCGATGCGTATTGGGGGTAAGAAAATGTAGTTTTTTTTTATTATGTATTGTATATACTAAACCTACATTATGCTGAAAATTACTTTTTTATATATATGTATATAGTCACTCATAAACTAAAAAATGAATAAACTTTAAAACTAGAATAGTAATTGTCAAAAATCCATTTTGCCAAAATAGGATAAAATATAAATCCCTAAAAACAATTGTTCAATTTGAACAATTGTGAATGAGCGCTCTGGAATTATCACAGCACAGTCTTTATTAATGCAGCAGCAATTTTTTGGTATGTACTCTACAAATCTAATCCAGGTAAGAATCCATGGTAATATTGGACCATCCACAAAAGCAGATAGTCAAAAATGCAGAAGAACTAAAACTATGTAGAACATCAGGATGAATCAGTCAGGTTTGAAGGGGAAAAAGGAGCCACAGCAGGACTAACCATCAAAGAATGCTTCAGTTAGTTAAATTCAATTTAAATACAACTTGTATTTGTATAGTGCTTTTATTATACATTGTCTCAATGCAGCTTTATAAACAAATAAGTCGATTGTATATACAATTTCTCAAGTATGAATTAGTCTCTAAGTTCTGCTCTTATCTAAACATTAAAAGATCAAATGTGATTTAGTTGAATCTGTGAACTCCTGCAAGTCCAGCAATCGCATTTTAACAAAAGGGGAGAGCAAGCAGACCACTATTTTTAATAAACGCATGACTAAAAATAGGTTTTCATCCTAGATTTAAATATCGAGCCTGTCTCTTGATTTCTAAACACACATTAAAAAGAAATAGCATATTTGAGAGTATTGTGGTAAAGATGTATTTCCAATACTGTACACTTCATTGTGTTTGCAACTGATAAAGGACCTAGACCTATTGATTAAAGCAGACATTGTGCATCTTAATAGAACAAAGGTTTATTGAGGTACAGAGGAATGAGTATAAGAACTTATCAGGTTGTTAGTAATATTTTATACCCTATGCAAAATTATACTGTGAACCAGTGTATTGCAGATTAACTAACTTTTATAAACACAACCTTCATCAGAGGCCAGTAGTACTGAGGCAGAACTATAAATCTTAACTAGTAATATTAACCCTTTCTGGGATATTTTAGAAAAATAGGACTTTTGATAATGACCAGTAGCTAATAAGTTATAGTTGTATGTAGATGTATTTTAAGTCATATTATGTATATATGTATACTTATGTATATAAGTCATATAGGGAATTTTGGAATATAGGATTCACTAATTTTTGTTTCTTGTCTTGAACTTGTTTAGGAAAATACATATTTAATTAGCCTGTACACAAGTTAATGTTTTTAAAGATTGTAATTTTTTTATTCTATTTAATTTGGCTAAAGGATTCATATTTTTCTCTACATATTGTAAAGTCCCTTCTGAAAGAATTAGAATAGCACAAAGGCTAATTCATTTACTTTTTGCTATACACTCTTCAGTGTATAGCAAAAGTAAATGAATAAGGCTTGCCATTCTATTGTGTCTAATATAAAAAATAAACATGACTAGATATTATTTGTGATTTTGTGCTGTTTTATTATGTTTAATATGAAATAGGCATTAGAAGCAAATGTCCTTCATAAGCTGTGCAAGTTGTTTATACATATATATTCTCTAGGAGTCCATGCTTTTATCTTGGTTGGTCTGGAGAGGGTTCCACTCTTTGAGAATGCAGTGTTACTGGAATTTGGACGGGGTTTTAGGTCCAAACCTCTGCGTGTGAATCTGATAGACTTGGAATATGAACTGAAAGATGAATTGGTATGTTAAGAACTTTGTCCATAAATCTAATGTTTATAAATTGCTTGAAAATTACTCTAAAATGTTTTTTTTAAATAATACCTTAATGTACATTTATCATTTTGTGTAGGACAATATTGCTGAAATGGAGTGTTGCTCAGTCCCATGCAAGTGCACTGGCCAGAGAGGCTACAGAGGAGCTTATGGTCCATCCGGAACGAAGGTCCAGCATTTACTGTTTTTACTAATATTTTAATTTAGTAAAATGACTGTCCTCTACATCTTCCTCTTTTAAACCAACTACCTGCATGTCTTCCCTCACCACACCCATAAACCTCCTTTCTGGCCTTTATCTTTTCCTTCCTTCCGGCGGCTCCATTCTCAGCATTCTCTCACCCGATATACCTTGAGTTGTCTACAGACTGTCTTATTTATACATCATATTTATTTATGTCAGTTTTGCCTGTGGGTTTTTTTCATATAAGGGATTACCTGGAAGCGAGGGCTACAGAGGACATCCTGGAGATGAAGGTGGACCGGTGTGTAACATTAATATTGATGCTTAAAGTGTTTCACTATTAGTGAATCCATGACAAAAAATATTATTTGAGTATTTTATTGGTCAATTTTTCATTAGTATTTTCCCTCAAAACATAATCTTTCAGGGAGAAAGAGGTCCTCCAGGTGTAAATGGAACTCGAGGTTTTCAAGGATGTCCAGGCCCAAGAGGTGCTAAGGTGTGTTTATTTTTAACTTGTGTAGTTAATACAGAGCTTAACACCATTAATCACCCATGTGAAAATATCTTATTGAAATTATTAAATTAAACCTATAAAATGTAGCACAATTACAATCTCATATATTTTTAAGCATAATTAACATGTTTTTATTGCCTTTCAGGGTGCACATGGATACAATGGTGAAAAGGTAATGAATTTGTTTCAAAAAGAGAAAAATGTATATTATTAAAAATAATCATATTAATTGATATATGTTTTTTCATATAATTAGATGATATGTTATTTTATATGATGTGTATTTATTGAATTATTCCAGGGAGATATTGGAGAGATTGGTTTAGACGGCATCAACGGTGACGATGTAAGTTCTGATGTCTGAGATTTTTAAGGTTATAGATTATTTAATGCAATCATTAATTTTATTTATTACATTATTAAGATATGAAGTTGTATTGATTAACATTTATAAACTTTTTAGGGCAGGAGTGGAGTTACTGGACCACCAGGTGACAGAGGCAACCCTGGACAAAGGGTATTTTAATTTTAATTATTTAATTATTTAATTTGTTTTATGACTAAAAATAATAAAATATTTAATCTTTTACCTTTAAATAAAAATGGTGTTTTACAACCTTTGTAAATCTAGGGTCCTAAAGGTATCAAAGGCCAGGCAGGAGATATTGGTCAGACTGGCATCCATGGAGATCCAGTAAGTTCTATGTAATTATTTTATTGCCAGTTTATAATAAGGCAATATTTATAATAAGTCTATTAACTGCAAACTAAGAGTGCTGTATTCACAGTACTAGTGCCATTTGTTTAACAAATCAATATTTATTGAGTCAGCAAAATGTTGTTTAAATGTTTTCACAAAAATATGACATCAGTTTTAATGCATGTACATTTTTTGTTGTACAAACAAGTTTTCAATGAAAATTTCATTTCTGTGTGTTTCTATTTAAAATCATAATATGCCTTAAATATTTTAGACAAATAATGTCCTGCATTATGCAGTTTACATGCTGATGTTAAAAAAACAATACATACTATAAATGTTTTTGTTAAATAGGGCATTACAGGAAAGGACAATAGCCTAAGAGGACCAAAAGGAGATCCAGGCGATGCTGGTCCACCAGTAAAATCTCTTATTTTTTCCATGCATCCACAACATAAACTAGTTGCATACACATTCCAGTACACACACATATGCAATATACACTTTTATAGCTATTATGTCATATGTGTTAAACCCAGGGGAATTTTTTTCTTTTTTATCTGTGATTTTTTTTTATGATTTTTTATTACACAACCAACAAAAATGGCTTAAAAGATATAATAATTCGGAATATGTGCTTTTAATCTGACACATGTATAATAGACAATCCAACACTTTGTTATTCTGTTTAACACTACATGTGTGTCTGCATGAGAGAAAGATTAAAAAAATGTTAATGATCTTTGCCATATTTATTGCTTAAATCTGCCAATTATTTTATTTCCTAAAGGGTGAGCCTGGAGAAGATGGTAAGAAAGGAGGGCCAGGAGAAGCAGGAAGACGGGTATGTTTTTTCTGTCTAGAAAACAAAATGGTTGTATAATATTATATTATTGATATGATGATAATAATAATAATAATAATAATAATAATAATAATAATAATAATAATAATAATTTTGAAAAAATGATATAAATACTGCTAACAATTTTAGTTAAAATGTTTCCATAAAAAAAAAAATAAAGCCCCAGTTTTAACTCACATTCAGTTTTCTAATTCTTTCATTTTCTCTTGATTTTCTCTCTTTTCTTACATATTATTACGTTTTATTTTTCTTTCCTTTTCTTTTCTCTTAGCTTTCGACTTATCTTACAAACTTCTGTCTAAAAATACTCAAAACATGTAGGCAGAAAGATGACCATCTGGAAGATGACAGTTAATATTCTGACAATTAATATGCTGTATTGTACTTTTTTTTTTTTTTCAGGGTCCTGATGGGAGAAGGGGTCCACCTGGACAAGCTGTAATTAAATTTTAATTTTGCTTTGTTACTTTTATCACCAACCACTTTGTACATGATTACATTTACCAGATTTTACAAGATTGTACAATTCCATGTTTTAGGGTTCTGTTGGAAAGCCTGGAGCAGATGGCGTTGCAGGGGAGAATGGAATTGGAGGGTCTAGAGTGAGTTTTTATAAGTCACTTCAGCTGAAGCAAGGCTTAGAATTTGGCAGGTTCTTCACCCGCCACTAGGATCTTCCTTCAGGTTTTCCAGGTTTCTCCCACTGCAGATTAATTGGATTAGTTGTAAAGGCAGATTTTTGCAGTGTTCGAGATGTTAAGAGTCTTACAGCAAGTAGGAATAAGCATTGTCATTTTGTAATAGATACTGGTTTTCAAAGTGAAATTTCCAACAGATCTTTTCTGTGGACTGTGCTAGCATTAATGAGAGAACTGATGCATTTAAGATAAGATAAGATAAGATAAGATAAACCTTTATTCGTCCCACAGTGGGGAAATTTCCATGTTACAGCAGCAAGACAAAGAAATAAAAATAGATGCAAATATATATAAAAAAAGAAGATTATACAAAAAAATAAAAACAGAAATAAAAATAAATAATAATAATAATAATAATAATAATAATAATAATAATAATAATAACAAAGAAATAAAAATAAATGCAAATATCTAAAAATGTACCTGATTCGTTTAATAATATTGCACACAGATAGGTATTGCACATCTTCAAAAGTAATAGCAGTGTTGTATGGTGGTGACTGGTTTTACTGGGAACAGCTTTGGTTGTATAGTCTAATAGCAGCAGGGAGAAAAGGCCTTCTGTATCGCTCCTTCTGACACTTAGGATGTATCAGTCTGTCACTAAAAGAGCTGCTCAGTGATGTAACGGTTTCATACAGGGGGTGGGAGGCGTTCTGCAGCAATGATGATAGTTTTGCTACCATCCTCCTCTCTCCCACCTCCTGTACAGTGTCCAGGGGAATCCCCAGGACTGAGCTGGCCTTCCTGATCAGCTTGTCTAGTCTCTTCCTGTCTGCAGTAGATATGCTGCTGCCCCAGCAGACCACTCCATAGAATATGGCTGAGGCCACCACAGAGTCAAAAAAGGTCATCAGTAGCTCTCCCTGTACTCCAAAGGACCTTAGTCTCCTCAGCAGAAAGAGTCTGCTCTGCCCTTTCTTGTAGATGCCCTTTCTTGTTAAATCTCTGCTAGGACAGGGAGAAATCCTTTGATGCTTATATACCAACAACACAAAAAAACAGAGAAATGAAGAGAAGACCAAAAACCTTTGTATCATTAGAATGAATGATATATGACTCCGACTCCGAATGATATACAACTTTTTTTCTTTTCTGTGAAGAAAAAAATGGCTTTACATTATGTTTCAGTAGTTTGACACTGATGACTTAATAAGAAATAAGGCTGACTTGTTTATGGTTCTTGTGGCAGGGTCCCAGTGGGCCAGTTGGAGCTCCAGGAACCAGGGGAGAAGACGGAAATCCAGGACCAAGAGTAAGTGCATGAAATTGTGCTGTTAAACTGATTATTGTATGGATTATGTTCAGGGTTTCTCTGCACCTGATTTATAGATAATTAGCACATATCCTTACTATGTACTGCACTGTTCGGCTCACATTTGTCTTTCCATGGTTGTTTATCCTAGTCATTGATGTCAGTCATGTACATTTTTTACAGTTTATGGTCATGATGTTTGCTTAAGGTCCATATGTTTGCTTTATTTTGTCATTTTGTTATTTTTATTCAAGTTATTTTGTGGTTTTTTTTGTGTGTTCATGTTTTTAAGTTTCAACTATAAATATGAAGTCTTCACTCGCGTTTGATATCCTCTCATAACATGACAAATATCACCACATTTCTAATTACCTGAAGCCAAATCACAGCCATGCTGATATTCTGTAAATCTGTACTCTATAGGTGCTTTATTTCTTAAAAAAAAATACAACACATCACTAGAGTGCTCTTTGTATTTGGTGTAGATTAAAGCTCTGAATTTTTTTGCACTAAATCATAAAATGACATTTATTTGCTTTTCATTTGTTCTATCTTGGGCTAGAAACATAACTTTTTGTAACTGCCATGTCTGGGTATTTTTAGTCGTAAATGTTTTCATTATTTTGTGAAACTGCATTTATAAATATTTTATAAGTATTAATATAAAAACGTACACCGACCAAGCATAACATTATGATATTATAACATTTTGAACAACGAGTAAATAACACTGATTATCTCTTCATCATGGCACCTGTTAGTGGATATGATACATTTTATTGCCAAAAGTATTGGGTCACCTGGTCATAAGTATAGTATGTGATTTTTTTTAACAATTGCATTCCACATTTAGTCCCAATTTGCTTTCTTCTGGGAAGATGTTCCACTAGATTTTGGAGTGTTACGAAAGGCAGGTACTGATGTAGGTGAGGAGGCCTGGGGTGCAGTCAGCATTCCAATTCATCCCAAAGGTGTTCAGTATGGATGAGATCAGAGCTCAATAGCAGGTCACTCAAGATCTCCCTCCCCAAAGCATGTATATCACATCTTCAAGGAGCTCACTTTGTGTACAGGGGAACTGCCATGCTAACACAGGTTTGGATTTCCAAGTTCAAGTAATGAGGAAATGTTAGTATAGCACATCCAATCTATAGCACATCCTATACAACTGAGCAGTGTTGGGCAGTAACGCGTTACCGGTAACTAATACTGTAACGCGTTACTTTTGAAAATAAAGTAACTCCGTTACCGTATGGTGCGTTACCCGATACTTTTTTAAATGAATTAATTCGGGCTGAATTGTAGACTACAGTCTAACTTGCTTACAGCAGCGACGCATTGTAGGATTGGTGGATAAACCACTGTAAATACGAAGAAGACCAGTGTGTGGGCGTCTCATTTTTTTCAGATCTGTGCGCCAGTAATGGCGAGTCGAGGCGAGAGCAAGACGAGTTTCGTAAAGTGGAAATATGCTCATTATTTCACTTTAGTTGAGTATAAACACAAAAACTTTGAAGTCAAATGTAAGCTGTGTCTTTCTGGTTCGAAGTTCGTATCTACTGCGATAAACAGCAACTCTAATCTGTTGAAGCTCCTCCAGGCCTGAGGAGCTAGAAGCTAGAAGCTAACCCGGTGTTCTGTTCTACATTGTTGATAGTTTTCATATTTAAGATGTAAAAGTAACATTTTTAAGAGCTCAACACAACAGCAGAAGCCACTTTAGTTTTTGATTGTGAATATATAATTCAGCTTGTTTTGTTATTTATTTCAGAAATCCTTGTGATATATTCAGTTTGTGCTGGTCTGACTTTAAGAAAACAGTGTTTAAAAGTATAGATCATAACGCATCAAAGGGCATAAATGGGAACATTAAAGAACGCATTACTTTTTGGTGTAAGTAACGGAGTTACTTTTTGAATGAAGTAACGAGTAACTGTAACTAGTTACTATTTTTTAGTAATAAGCACAACACCGCAATTTAGTGCCTGCAGCTTTGTGGTAACCGTTTGGAAAATAACCACATATAGCAGGAAAGGTCAGGTGACCCAATACTTTTGGCAATATATTGTACTTTAGACAGCAAGTAAACATTTTGTCTTCAAAGTCGACATGTTAGAAGCATGAACATTTTTAAGCATAAGAATTTGAGCAAGTTTTACAAGGGCCAAATTGTGATGGTTAGATAACTGGGTCAGTGCATCTCCAAAACTGCAGCTCTTGTGGGATGTTAGCAGTGTGCAGCGGTCAGTATCTATCAAAAGTGGTCCAAGGAAGGAACAGTGGTGAACCGGCAACAGGCTCATTGAAGCACGTGATGAGCAAAGGCTGGTCCGTGTGGTCTGATTCAACAGACGAGCTCCTGTAGATCAAATTGCTAAGAAGTTAATGCTTAACGGGTCACAACTGTTCTGACAGCAAAAGGGGGACCATCACAAATCTTAAGCAGGTGGTCATAAAGTTATGCCAGGTCGATGTATGTTATATTTATCACACTGGAAGATTTTTCACCAATTTTTATATTTAATTTAGGTTTTAATTATATACATGGGTAAAGCACTATGATTAGCAGGTTTTAACAAACTTTTATGTTTAATGTCCACTTGAATTCTGTTGATTGCTGTTTTACATTAAAGGTGATGAAAAATGTATAACATTAATTACCTAGGTATTTTTTTTCACACCATGAAAACCTGCAATTGTAACAGGGATGTATGTTTTTAGGGCCCAGGAGGACCTCAAGGACCATCTGGGGAAAAGGGGAGACGAGGCGTTGTTGGTCGGAAGGTACGTCACATAGCTGCAAATGGAAAATGTACTGATATTTCATATATGGATGATTCTAATCTAATAAATTACCTAATGATTTCATCCTGTGGATCCCAAAACTCACCCCAAAGCATTCACTGTATAGTTTTTTTGGGTGAGTAGTCTCTCTAATTTGTTTGTAGGGTGAACCTGGAGAACCAGGACCTAAGGGTTCTATAGGACCACTTGGACCTCGAGGAGAACCTGTAAGTCTGTAAAACCATGTTCAGACATTTAAACATGTGATAGCAAACATTAATTTAGTCACGTATATTTTATTAAAATGAGAATGGTGGAATATGTTACAGTAAGTAACACTGTATAAGTGGAACATTTGTATGTTCCATGATGTTACTTCATGTTTTTATTGACATGCCTCATATCAAAGTAGCTAAAATTAAAATAAAATAAAATGTCATTTTACTAGGGAGAAGATGGGCGAGATGGCTTTGGAAAACCTGGTCCTATTGGAAGAAAGGTCTGTAAGACACAATTACATGCTTTTGCATGATTGTCAGCACCCAGCTAATTTAATATATGATGTTTTTCCTAAGAAATGCTAGAATTTAGAGAGGCAATAAACCATAAAAGAAATACATTTTTGTGTTTGTATACCTGCATATATCTATATTAAATAGAGTAAATCATATGTAATACATAAAACACCATTAATTATTAAAAAGTTAATGATATGCTTTTACAGGGTGATCCGGGCTTTCCTGGATATCCAGGTCCAAAGGTAAGATCTGGTCATCACAACAAAGCTATAAGTGTTTTTCCCTGGTTGCTTACATTTTTCTAAAATAGCACAAAGGTTAAAAACTAGTGATTTTTTTTTTCTTTGTTCACAGGGAGCATCTGGAGATCCTGGAACCAGTGGTGGCCCAGGACCTAAAGGAAACAGTGGCCAGAGAGTGAGCTCTACAACTACTGCTTATTTATTATATTTTTATATCTATTCTATATAGTATATGTAATAGATTGTGCACTTTATTTTCTAGGGTATTGCAGGAGGTGCTGGTGATCCTGGACCGACGGGAGAGGTTGGCTATCCAGGACCTCAGGTAAGTATTCTTCTTTAAATTAATGGATTTTATTTTCAGTAAGCAAGTCAATTCATAGTGACTAATAAGGATGTTTTTAATGAATGTTAAATTGTATTGGAGCAAATTACAAACTATAAATTTGCGATCAGTACGCAAAGAGGGACAAGAAAAATGTTTTGGAATGTGGCCAGTGCGGGTTCAGATTAAACAGCCCTAAAACAGATAAAGAATTCTCTTGGAAAATAATGTTTTTGTTCACACAGGGCCAAAAGGGACGCAAAGGACCAGCTGAATCAGTAAGGATATGTCCTTATTTTAATTGAACTTTATGATAGTGGGAAAACATGGGAATTCTTTGCTAAACTACTACATCCATTGTTTTTTTGCAGCCTTGTGCCTTGGTCAAGAAAATCAGAGATAACTGTCGTATGTATATAATATAGTAGTAGTATTACATTCAAAGAGTGTTTCTTGTTGTAAAAAAAAATTAACCTGACTTTTTATTTTCTCTGGTAGCATGCTGTTATGGTAAGTGAACCAGCCCTTTAATTAAACACATAACAAGAACTGGCTTATTAGTTTTATAGGTTGACAATTCTCAAACCATGAAACTCTCTGTTCTTCAGGAGCTCTGGAATGTCCCCTGTATCCCACTGAGCTGGCCTTTGCCTTGGATACATCGACTGGGGTATCAAGGGCTAATTTTGATGTCATGAAAAACATCACACACAGTCTCGTGAATGGTATTACCATCACTGAGAGCAACTGTCCACGTGGAGCTCGAGTAGCCCTAACACTCTACAACAGTGAAGTCACCACTGACATACGCTTTTCTGATGCCATTAGGAAACGCATGTTGTTGGAACGAGTGCAGGGCTTGCAGTCTCTGAGAACAAATAAAAAGCGCAACCTGGAATCAGCTATGAACTTTCTGGCCCAAAACACCTTTAAGAGGGTGCGCAGTGGCTTCTTAGTGCGCAAGTTAGCTGTATTCTTTGTGAATGAACCTGTGGATTTTACATCAGAGTTCACAAATGCTGCTTTGCGACTCTACGATGCTGGAATCACTAGTGTCTTCCTCATGCCTCGTCCGACACAGAAATTCCTGCAGGTGGGGTCAGCACCAAAAACTCTTGGGACAATGCAAATAAATCTGTCCTAAGACAAATTATACACAAAGACATCATAAAGCTTGCTTGTTAAATGCACTCCAATCTTTTTCTAATTTTTCTTTTATTGGTTTATCTTTCAGGTAAATAACACAATTTTAGCATATTTCAAAGACCTGCCCTCTTCAGGAAGTGCAAATATCAACACAATTATTAAGGAGATACATGACTGCCACATCTGCCTAGGTAAAGCTTTATCATATGCAGTGCATTTAAAAATAAAAAGCATTCACCTTTAAATACATGGCTTATGTACAGTAACCTAAAAACATATACCAACATTTAATGAACAGTGGTGTCACTGAAATGTTTTTTTTTTCTGCAGATATATGTACTCCTAATCAGCAATGTGATTATAGGCCTCCTGCAGGAAGTAGGGGAAGAAGGGCCCCAACCACAGACTTAGATGTTGATATTGCTTTCATCATTGACAGCTCTGAAAGCACTTGGCCGACTGTCTTTACAGAAATGAAACAATATATTGCTGACATGGTGAATCACCTGGAGATCTCAGCAGAACCAGCCACAAGTGCCAGTCATGCTAGAGTAGCACTGGTTCAGCATTCCCCATATGAGTATTTGTACAATGATAGCAAGATACCTATTCGCATGGCATTTGGCCTGACAGACCACAAGTCAGTTCATGATATCCAGAGCTTCTTACTGCACAAGGTGCAACAACTAGAAGGGGGTCGTGCTCTGGCAGCTGCACTAGAGAGTACAGTAGAGAATGTGTTTGAGAAAGCACCATATCTACGCCAACTGAAGGTGCTCGTTCTCCTTGTGACTGGACCAGTGGCAGAGAATGAAGAAAAACTGCTTAAGGCAGCCATTGATGTGAAATGTAAAGGTTATTTTATTGTGGTGATAGGAGTAGGTAAGCAGATCAGTGCCAGAGATGCTCGTATCCTTGCCCAGGTTGCTAGTGAACCTTCAGATGTATTTTACAAGAGTATAGATGGACCTCAAGGTTTCTACAATGATCAGCTTCAGAGGTTTGCCCAACTACTGCCCAAGTACCTTAGTTGTAAGTATAAATCTTTTACAAAATTGTGAGTTAATGAGTAGTCATGTTTTTAATTTTACATTTTGAAACACACAACACAGTGAAGAATGCCTTCTACATGTCTGCTGAAATGTCAAAGCACTGCCAGTCGTACCAAAGTGACCAAGCAAGCACTTACAAGTAAGCCTTCTGACATTATTCCTAAGAGAAATAGTAATTTATGCCCATAGGATTCAGAATGTTAGAATTGTTAACATTTTACTTGTACAGCAGAATCCTTATATTCTATTTTTTTACAAAATTTTACTGTAGGAACAACAATAAACATGATGATCAGGGACAGAAGGAAGATAAGGAACAAAAGCTGAAAGGTTTGGGCATATATATTTGACAAAAAATATATATTTTTTATAATATATATATATATGGATTCCGGTGCTTGATTATCAGTAAAACAAATGTTCAGTGATTAAAAATTAATAGGCCTTATATATATATATATATATAGAGTCACTAATGTAATGATGGTTATGTGAATTGTACATCTGAGCTGTGCCATGGTCTGCCTTGATCATTAGCTTAATAAGGCCTTGAATTAAAAAAAACCTGTCTAATCTGTATTTTTTGTGCTCCCAGAAATAAATGCTAAGGATCCACACCTAGTCAATGTCACTTCCAAAAGTTTCACTTTGTTATGGGTCAGTAATGATCCAAAAGCAATCCATGAAGTTACAGTGACCCAGCTAAAGGATCATCGCTTAATACTGAAGAGGAACATGACCGGTCCCCATCTTACACTCCAAGACCTGGAACCCAGTCAAACCTATCACGTGGTAGTCATTAGCCACAGTCTTAAAGAAAAGGATACCAGCACCTACAAAGGCATAATTACCACAAGTAAGCTTACGATATATATACATTTTAATGCTGCTCTCAATATCTGCTGTCAAAGTAATTTTTGCATTTGATAAATGTTTTATTTACAATACTTTGTACATTTTGTAAGTTAGTGAACTATATGCCATGTATAAACTGCATGTATGGTATAAACCATTTCTATTCATTTTTTAAAACAAAACCCTAAATCTAATTTCATTTATCAATTTATTAGTACTTTACTCTCTCCCTCTCCCTCTCCCTCTCCCTCTCCCTCTCTCTCTCTCTCTCTCTCTCTCTCTCTCTAGGGTTAATAATTTTGTAGTCAACTGTTTAACCAACTCTCATCAAATTACACTTTTTTGTAACTTTTGTTTTTAGTTTTAGTTTTGTTTTAATGTCAAAAACTGAATGCATTCTCTGCAGTATACTTTTATTTTATTTAAATATTTTGATATAAATATGTTTATTAAATCTATTAATTGTGGCATGTTCAAAAGTTTTGACACCCAATAGCACTCTCCTTTTAGATTTAAGATATTATTAACAATCTTGCATGAACAGCATATTCGAAATTCAAAGTTCAGAACACTTGGAAAGCCAATCCCAAAGCTTTTGATAGTTTCCCTTTTTTTATTTCGTTATCAGTACACAGCACAAAACTGCCGCAAGATCATTCACGCAAACTTCCTTTTGGTGACTCATTCTTTAGTAACTTGTGTTAAAACAAAAAACTATGAGCTGAAAAAAGAGTGTTGCTGCACAGTTCCAACAATTGAATGTTCTGCAGATCAGATTTCTGCAAGCAACAACATAGTACTAAAGCACTCTTTTGTCAGCTCATAGTTTTTTTGTTTTAACACAGGTTTTTAAGATTCAGACATTTTTTTAAATGGGGATGTAATATTAGTGAGAGGTTTTAATCTGACAACAGGCTTAAGGAGTAAACTAAATTCTATAATGTTTAACTCTCCAAAACTTTGCCTTATTTGTTTTACATTTATTAAAAAAGTATGCTTGCATAATATTTGCAGAACATATTATGTTTTAAAATATTTGATAATATTTACTTATTTTCACTTTAAGAAAAATACTGTTATAATACCAGGGGTGGCCAAACCATTGCAAACAACTATGCACCATTGTTAGTTTTATGCTATAAATGAGAAAATGTGTTTTTAACAGAGGCAGAACATCTTGCCACAAGTTCCATAGGTGAACTGACTACATCTCCACTGAGCAAACCAGAAATTGGTGAGTAAATTTAACTTTATGGTCAGTATTAGCTTTTTCTTATAATAATAAATGTATATATAATATACATACACATAAATATCAAATTTATAATATAATATTGTGGCATTCTTCACTATAAATAACACCAATATTGTCTTTCTGGACAGATTTTCTGAACAGTTAGATTTACTGAGAGAAGTAATTAAAACAAATATTTTTGCAAATCATTATTTATGTTGCAATGTGTATAATTTTATTCAACCTGTTATAAAGTAGCATCTATGGAAATAAAATGTAATGTATAGTGCTTAAAACACGTTACAGGCTAGAAAGAAGCTGTTGAAAGATAAAGTTTGTGAACCCCTTTGAAATTACATGGATACTTACATTGAATTATTATATATGTAGTCTTATTTTTTAAGGTAGGTCACAATATAGAAAACTTGACTAAACTAATAACACACATAGAGTGGTGTTTTCTCAGAGCTTTATTGCAAAAAATCAGGTAAACCTCTGAGTTCCCAATTTTGCCAGTTGCTTATTGGAGTCAGGTGTTCAGTTCAGGAGATGAGACTGGAAGTTTGTGTTACACGGCTGCTTTGCTCTTTAAAAAGAGGCAAAAAGTCTGGTTACTGACAAATCTCCTTTTCTCAAGAACCCCAAGAATCCAATCAGCTTTTGTAGGACCTCAAAATACAGATTATAATGATGCAAACACCTGGATAAAAAAAAAACTAAAATTTTTAAAGACCTGGATGATCATTGAGCCATAATGACACAAACTGTTGAAGGTCACACCAAAGCTCTATGAGCAGCGCTGAAAGAGGTACCAAAAATAAATAAAAAATAAAAAACTGCATCAAGGCATACAGGATGATATCAAGGCAACAGTTAATGACTTCAAGAGAGTCCAGACCTTAACCCAGTTGAGATGTTGCGGAATAACCTCAATATGGTTTTTAAATTATGAAGGCCAAAAATTACTTATTATTTAAAACAGTTTTGTACAGAGGAATGGTCTAAAATTCTCTCCTCATCATTATTGCAGTCATTAAACAGCTACAGTCTATACTGCGAATAAAAATTTGTAAAATTCTACTCTTTATGTGTTATTAGTTTAACCAGCTTGTGACTGTCTAAAATTATGACAGATGATCAAACCACTTCCGATGACTAACTAATACAATCCCAAACATTTCCCCAAATTGTTAAAAGATGATTTTATCACATTTTAAAACTTTATATTTAAAACCCAAATCGCATCAAGTTATTACATCACCAGAATTCATGAGATTAATTTTAGCAATTCTATCTGTGGTTTATTTTGTTTGCGAAAAGGTTTACAACAAAAACATTTGCTTTTCATTTTATGTCTACTTATTTTACAACGAAAACTTTTCATTGTTTTGGTAGCAATCTTGTTCTCAATTTAAAAAAAGCTTACTTCCTCTCTCAGAGAAAGGTTTTTATATATTTACTTGCAAAAATGTCTCACTACCTTTGCACACATCACTACCACTACCACTAACATGTTACAGCAATAACCTAGAAAAATCTTTAATCTTTGTAAGCTGCATGCAATACATCCTCTTATTATTTACAATAAACAAACACAAAAGTCAAATGAGTTGCAGGTGGTGGGTTTGCTGCATGATTTACATAGCTTTAGCTAAAGGATACAATTGTTTTGCATTTTTGCAAAAGGAAACAATTATTCTTCTTGTTTTTTAACCGTCATGTGATCAGGTGGTTTGAGATGAGCTGAATGTCTAGACACTTTCAATATTGTGAAATGCTTTAGACACACCCATTTGTACGATTTGCACCACCTTCTTTATTGTTTGCTATATGCTCTGATTTTAAGACATTTTGAGTTTGAGATATATCCTATCATATGATAGATTCAAATTTCAGCTTTCATTTCCTGATATTTCTTTAATCTGGGTGATAACAATCTAACAGACCACTCTATTTTAGTGATGTATTTTAGTGACATATTTTAGTGATTTTAATAATAATTAATATTTGGTTGCAATTTAATGGTTTGCATTAATTACATTAAGCGTCAACAAATTGGTGGTCCTGTGATGCCATTCTTTTCTCCAATAGAACGCTCTCTGGTCATCGTACTGGGTTATAATTAACAAATGCAGTTTTCACAGGTGAAAGCATGGTTGAACAACCGAGCATATGTTTAGATATTTATAACGCCTACTAATCTAACTCTTAAATATTTATTAAACACTTGTTAGTTCCGTGTTCCAATGTTTTTTGAACACTTGAAAAATGGGTATGTCCAAACATAGGTGTTATGTTTAGTACCTATTTATAAAAATAAAAGTGGACTTCTTATCTCAATATTCTTTTTTACCGAAAAAACCCAAAAATGTCTTTGGTGTATAGCAAAATATATATATATTTTTTTTTTATCAACCTGCCATTAAAATATTTTTGGAGAGGACTGTATGTGTATATGTTTCAGTTTTTATTTCATGTTTCTCTAATCTTTTTGTACAAACATAGGTCAGGATTTAAGTGTGGTTCAATTCATATGTTTTATCAAATAAGTTATTTAAATAATGTTTGATTATGGAAAATTAGAATGGCATGTTTTCTATAGAAAAGTATGGTAGAATGTAGCTCCTTTACTGAAAACCTTATGAAACAGTTACATTATGCTATCATAAAATTAGCATTTCAGCTCATCTAAATGCACACGCTTGTAATATTTGTCTTCAAATGTCCTTCATATTGAAAAACTCAGCTGACATCACTAACACACTCCTTTTCATAATCTACTGTAACACCTACTTTTTTGCATGTTCTAGTTAATGAGTTTGCAGACCCATGCTCACTTGACTTTGACACTGGACTACCATGCAAAGACTATGAGGCTAAGTGGTACTTTGACAAAAAGAATGGATTCTGTACCCGCTTCTGGTATGGAGGTTGTGGAGGCAATGAAAATAGGTTTGAGACTGAGGCACAATGCCTTAAACACTGCTTCAATAAAGGTAGGTGTTTTGCCCCACAGAACCAAGTGCTTCAGGGTCTACAGCCTTAGGGAAATGCACTTATATTTTGGAAGGCCTTACTTGATGAATATACAGTAAAAATACATGGGTGTTTTTGAAGTGACATAATTGTGTCAAAGCAGCATAAGAGAGCAAAAACGCACTTAAATAAAATTTACTAAACGTAATTGCCATTGCAATAACACTGCAGCAACTCAGATGGGCCAGTGTAAATGTAAGGCCCATTTAAGGGACGTTAGGCTCCCTGAAACGTCAAAATATTTTCTTCTGGTATTTCTCTAGTCTTTCTAATAGCAAAAGAATTTTGTTTTTTATAATTATTTTCTTACTCCACAGTGGACCAGCAGAGTGTTGAAACAATCAAACCACAGGACTTACCAGTATCAGGTTAGGATTTCTCTCCCAGTTACAATTATCATTTATGGCAATCTTTACCATATGATTGGAAAATCATTGTGTCTTTATACACACATTATAACCATGCATATCAAATAAATAAGTGATAGCATAGTGCATTTACACAGAAGTTTTTCTTTTGATTACGAGTGCTATTTATGGCATGTAAATTCAAAAGAAAACGTGCTTTTATGAAGTTTTTTTTTAAGTTTGCATACATTTCTGGTGTCATTCTGTTTATATAATATGGGCTTTGAAATTAGAATGTTTCATAAAACTAAAATGTTTCACTTCAATTTTTCTAAAAGATTAGTTGTATAGTGTTCTCTTTTCTTTTTTTTTAAACGAAGTTTGAAGTGTTTTTTCTTGAGTAATTTAGTCTCTATGGAAGAAATTATTTTGGAGCCACCATGAATTTCCACAGCTAACAATAAGCCCTATGTGCTCTCATTCATCATATAAATGTTTATTGCTTGTGGAAAAAAATAACGGCTGCTCACTGAAAAGACCGTTTTTAGGGGATGGGTCGATATACATCATATGTTGAGAACATTTCAGAAGTGGTATGAATTAGTCCGTTTTGTTTAAGGAGTAGGAGGGAAAAACATTGAGGTCATCTTCTCACAGTAATTTCCAGTCTTCCATTTCTTGAAAGAGAGCTAATCCTAAAATCATTTTCTGTGGTTATTTAGCACAATATTTATAGTGACATTGTAATGCAAACCCATTGGCCCATATTTTGTGGTGAACTTGGTAAAGCTATCACTGTTTGTAATACTCACTTTTCTCTGTTCTGCTCTCTTTAAACAGCTGCCCAAACGTCAGTGTTGGACATCTGTAAACTTTCCAAGGATGAAGGTACATGTGCTAAGTTTGTACTTAAATGGCATTATGACTCCGTCAGCAAGAGCTGTACACGATTCTGGTATGGAGGCTGTGGTGGCAACCTCAATCGTTTTGACACACAACAGGAGTGTGAAAAAGCATGTGGAAATGCCGGTGAGATATACCACATTGATCTTTAACTGTTTGAATTGTGTAAATGTAAATACTTTTTCCTAAAATCATTAAAAATAAATATCTTTGTTATCATAAGCATATAATAGGAAATATAAAATAGATGTGTTTTGGTATCATATTTTGCAATGTGCTATCTAAAACATCCAAGATCTTCTTTTTATATCACAACCATGTCCCTTTCTGACATCTAACTTTTGCTCGGTCACTGTTTTTTTGCATGAGATTTATAATGTATGTGTTATGGTGTGAGATTTATATCAAGAGTGCACTTTCAATTTACTGACAAAGATACGCTGAAATTAGAAATTGCACTGGCCTCTCTTTTCAAAACTCTGGCTGATTCATTTTTATCAGCATTTCATTCAGCATGTAAACCTGAATGAAATACTTTTGCTTCAGCTTTCATAGAAATCAAAAAATATTGAAACAATGCTGTGACCAGTTGCAATAACATAGCATAGTTTAGAGTCATTATTTTTTAGAAGGATCTTAAGATTTGGAGAATTCTATTCAATTCAACTGGTAAACTGATCACTAACTCTTACTCTTAATAAGAAAAAGAACAAAGATTACTGAAAAAGATACATTTGGGTCAAATATTTAATTTCATATCTCCATTAATCTGGTCTTGTTAACATTTGTTTTACTTGTTTAGGGAACTAAAACATGAAAGAAAAGTGCTGCTTACACTGATTATATTTGCTATGGATATGATTTGTTCAATGCACATACATTTCCACTCTTGTACAGCAGGGAGCAAACACAGAGCCACTGGTAGTATAATTAATTCCACACAGCAGCACATTTTTTTCTGTTTAGCCTGGACGTGATACAGTTTGGACAAAGTGAGTCAGATATAAAAGCTGTGGAAGTGTTTCCATGTTGGCAGGACATTCGCATGTGCACACGTGTTTTCTATGAAAAAGTAAAGCTTTATCATTTCAAAATTTCATAGACAATATCAAGTCACATATATTTGGAACCGCATGAAAAACACAAACTTAAAAGGTCATTTCAAATGAAAAGTTACATATACAGATATTTCAACAAAATCATGAGTGGAAAGTCTCCAATGGTTTGGTTATAATTTACTATTAGTTTTAACACTTTCTAATATATAATATTTTTTTTTTTTTTTTTTAAATAAAAGTTGCTACATGAGCAAATCATAATGATTTTTTTTTTCTTTTTCAACAGTCACTGTTGAGCAGGCACAAGTCATTGCTGCAGTGAGGACATGAAGGCACACTGATGATTCAAGGTTCACCTCTGAGGGAAAAATGATTAAAAAAAAACAAGCTGCCTGCACTGGATTCTGCCAGGGGGAACCTTTATAATAGGCATTTTAATTTCTTTTCTTTCTTTTTTTTTTTTTGGGAAAAATGCCAAAGATATTGTTGCATGATATTTTTGTACTGGTGCTAGATAGCATTTTTGTGTGTTTGTACGTTGTACAGTATATTTCCCCCAAATACAATACAATGCCTTAATTAGTTAAATAAAAGAAAGAAAGAAAGAAAGAAAGAAAGAAAGAAAGAAAGAAAGAAAGAAAGAAAGAAAGAAAGAAAGAAAGAAAAAGAAGTTATTTTGTTATTGCTGTTTTTTCATTCACATATATGAACTGCTTGATGAAAGCTTATCATTCTATCTTCTGGTGGTTATGGGGATCATCTTGTTTTTTATTGTTGTTGTTTTTTGCTGTTGGTAGTGTTTTCTGCTTAGTTTTAAGTCATTAATGTATGTTTTAACACACAAAGACATTCTCAAGTCCCCTTATTACGCTTTCACTGCTTGTTTGCACAATGCCTTATTTGTATTCTGTGTTGGAACCACATCCATTCATAAATGATCCAAATGTTTTCATTGACAAAACCCTCGCTGAATGTTGTAATAGGTGTTTAACTGAATTTGGCAACATCAAACTGTATACATTTTTGGTAAATAATGTGCAACTTGCAAAAAACAGTAAAATGTCAAAACTGATCTAGAGTAATCTACTTATTTTTGTTGTGTGTATGTGTGTGTGTGTGTGTGTGTGTGTGTGTGTATGTGTTTATAAGGTACATCATTGTGTTTCACAAAGAAATCAGAAGACATTAATAAATTAGTACTTCTATGATACCCAGCCTAGATTGTTTTTTTTTTTAGACTAGTGAGAGTTGCCTTCAGGGTTTGGGAAATCTGTAACACAGCAAACCTCAGACAAGATAAGAGTGCCTTTTACCATTACTGTGTATTAGATGGCCTGTTTAAGAACTGTGGAACAAATCTGTTCCACAGCATGTGTTGAGCTAGACTGCGAAAGGAGTGACCTGCTTTAAATGGAATGCCCTTTTATGGTGAACACTTTGGACTTGGCTCTGGAACTTCACGAAAAAAAAAAGTGATGTATAAAAGCCAGATCATGGGAGAAAAGGGAGAAAAAAATTGAATGGAAAAAACATTTATTTTAAAATCTATCATATAGTGTATTTCCCACTGATTATTCTTCTAGCATTTTTTTATTTGAGACGATTTGCTGGAAAAGATTGTTTTTAACCAAACCCACATCCTGGATTTTCTCTCATCCTCAAATATATGCATGCTTGTCCATGCATAAAACTTAAAACTGACAGTTTTTCAGACTGTCCAACTTTAGTCTTTAGTAAAACAATGCAAAAATCTCCAAAAATGTAGCCGTTAATATTTAGCATTTAAACATCCGCTAGTGGTGCCAAAACCATAGCCATAGCCAAAAGTATTATATTAATGCATATTATACACATATCTTTCACTTTTTCTCCACCTTTCTCACTCATAAGGAGTGTTCTAGACATAAAACAAATCAAATGTTAAATTACTAAAACTACTAAAAATATAAATACTCCTTTTTACTTAGCTGAACTGTTCAGTATTCTCACACTCTTGATGCTTTCAAGTCAACTGTGAAGTTGAATAAGTTCAGCAGGCCCTGGGTCTGCCCTGCGGTCCTCTTTCACTAGGACATGCCAAATGCAGATTTACAAGAATACACAACCATCTTATTTGTTCCTCCTAATTCAGAGCAGCAGCACCATGTACACACTAACACCTAGAAAAATTAAACATAGTTAAGATGCTTAAGTGCATGTTTTTAGACAATCAGAGTAAACCAGAGAATGCACACAACCTACACCAACACTAACAAGAAATCAAGGTTGAACCTAAAACACTGGAACTATGAGGTTTTAACTTTATCTAAGCAACACCATGCCACCCACAAATCAAAATAAAGTAAATATTTAAAAGCAATGGCCTGCATAGGGCTAGCAGTCCTTCTCCGCTGGCCTACACACAATCACTGCATCAAGTTTTAATAGTGTTCATTATTATGGGTTAAATCATTCCCAATAGTCTATTGTCTTCATTTCTCTCAAGTATGTTGCTCCAAGTAGTGTCTATTTACATTAGAGTTTCTATCCAATCAGACATAATATGTGATGTAAGGTCTTCGAAAATCATGGCACCTGGTAGTGTAAAATACATGAAAACTAAGATGTTGTTTAAACCAATCAGGTTTTGAGTTGGTGGCAATGAGGCCATCTAGCAGGTGACATCACTGTTTTTACAGCCTTTGATTGAGAGCACACTATCCAAACTGCATCTGTAGCAAACTGCACAAGCTCAGATATATTCATGCGGAATTAGTAGCTGTTGTTTTTTTTTTTAATGAACAATGGCTGACAGAGGAGAATTAATTGATTTATTCTCAGGTACATTTACAAGAGCATTTATAAGACAGACTTTTTTTTAGGAAAAACTGGACATTGTGAGGAAAGTTCGGCAAAACAGTTAAAAAAACTATTTATACTTTTGCGTTTTCTTTGCTGTAAATTATCTTTTTTTATTTTACATCCCTAAAAATACAGTAATGCATGGAGAAATGCACAAAAATGGCCAGAAAATCCAGGGTCAATCTATAAGGTCAATATTTATGCTTCTGAATTAAACAATATATGCTGGCAGCACATCTGTGGCTAAAGTGAAAGGAGACATGTGGAATTTTGTTTATTGGGTTTCCGCAAAATATATATGTTTTCTATACCCATGGCATCATAATGATCTTATTTATAGGTCAACTGCATCAGGTAGGACACACAGTTAAAGGCCTAGCTGTGAATTGCATGTCCTACCACTTATGAAAAGAGAAAAAACAAAGACAAATAAAAAAAAAAGTAACAAAATATGTTGTATTGTATGTAAATATATATATTCTGACAATGATATAATTGGACTTTTCAACATATAAATAATTCTAATATTGAAAACAATTGTTTTAATAACAAAATATACTCATGCTCTATATACAGAGCCTGCCAAAAGTTTGGAAACGCATTTTGTTTTTGAGACACATGCTTTCTTTTGATTACATTGAACAAACTAGGGAAAAGGCAAAACACACAAGACTTGGACAATGAATAAAATTGAGTCAGCAGAACTTGTAATATTACTTGTAATAATGTAATGCAGAGAACAGAAGATTACCAGATATTATCAGACTCAGATATACAGTGCCCTCCACAATTATTGGCACCCATGTTTAAGATGTGGTTGTGGACTTCTAAAAATTCTCCTTTTTTTAAAACAACATAGAACCCAAATGCAAAAAAAAAATCACACATTTAGAAAAAAAAAAAAAACTTAAAATCATGTGTCCCACAATTATTGGCACCCCTAACAATTCCTCTGAAAAATTTAATTGTTTTTTTTATATATTTTTTTTTCTGTAGTTGCTAAGGTTGGTCAGGGTATCTAGGGACTTTTAATTAGTAATTCATGATTTCCTGTTTCCCTGGGGTATAAATATGACGTGACACAGAGGCCTAATTCTCTTACCCATTTGTCAACATAGCAAAGACAAGAGAACACACCATTTAAGTAAGGCAGATGTGTGTCAACCTTCATAAGTCTAAAAGTCTAAGACTAAAAGAAAATAGCCACTTGCCTTAACTTGCCGGTATCTACAGTCAGAGGAATCATTAAGAAGTTTAAAACAACTGGAACAGTGACAAACAAGGCTGGAAGAGCTCCCAAGTTTATCTTGCCACAACGCACAGTGAGGAGGATGGTAAGAGAAGTAAAAAAATTCCCAAGCTCACCGTCACAGAATTGCATCAAAGAGTGGCATCTTGGGGTCACAGAGTCTCCAAAACAACCATCAGACGCTCTCTACATGCCAACAAGCTGTTTGGGAGGCATGCAAGGAAAAAGCCTTTTCTCACTAACACTCACAAACGTAAACGTCTGGAGTTTGCTAAGCGGTACTGGGACTTCAACTGGGATCGTGTGCTTTGGTCAGATGAGACTAAGATTGAGCTTTTTGGCAACAAACACTCTAAGTGGGTCTGGCGAATGAGTATGCCGAAAAGCACCTCATGCCCACCGTGAAGTATGGTGGAGGATCTGTGATGCTGTGGGCCTGTTTCTCTTCCAAAGGCCCTGGGAACCTTGTTAGGGTGCATGGCATTATGAACGCTTTGAAGTACCAGGATATTTTAAATAAAAACCTGATGGCCTCTGCCAGAAAGCTGAAGATGGGTCGTCATTGGGTCTTTCAACAGGATAATGATCCAAAACATGTGGCAAAATCTACACAAAAAAGTGGTTCAGCAGTCACAAACTCAAGGTCCTCCCATGGCCATCTCTGTCCCCAGACGTCAACCCAATCGAAAACCTGTGGGGCGAGCTAAAAAGAAGAGTGCATAAGAGAGGACCCAGGACACTGGATGATCTAGAAAGATTGTGCAAAGAAGAATGGTCAAAAATCCCTCTCTCTGTGTTCTCCAATCTTGTGAAATGTTATAGGAGGAGATTAAGTGCTGTCTTGTTGGCAAAAGGAGGTTGTACAAAGTATTAACATCAGGGGTGCCAATAATTGTGGCGCACATGATTTCAAGTTTGTTTGTTTTTTCTAAATGTGGGATTTTTTTTACCACCAAAGTAATGTACTTAAATAAAAGGTTGGATTTTTCTATTTTTTTGCATTTGGGTTCTATGTTGTTTTTAAAAAAAAGGAGAATGTTTTGAAGTCCACGACCACATCTTAAACAGGGGTGCCAATAATTCTGGAGGGCACTGTATTAATACAATTACTACATAAATCACTACAGCAAAACATGGAAATATAGGTGAAGGAAACAGAGGTGATGAGGAGGTGATGGGTAGGTATGGCCTTAAAGAGAGGAATGTGGAAGGGCAGATGGTGGTAGATTTTTCTTAAAGGATGCAAATTGGACTTTTCAACATATAAATAATCCTGCTTATGAAAACAATTGTTTTAATAAGAAAACATACGCATATGCACTATATACAGAGCCTGCCAAAAGTTTGGAAAGACATTTGGTTTCTGAAATAAATGCTTGTTTCTTTTCGTTATATTGCACAAACACACACAAAACTTGGACAAGCGGTAAATACTTATTTTAAGAAGTAGGAGTATCATAGGGTGACGTATAAGAGTGGAGGATGGTGCACAAAGGTGGACAATGTTCTATGCAGGAGATGCAACCTAAAAGAGATTGGAGACTGTAAGGTGTTGGCAGGGGACAGTGTAGCTAGACAGCATAAGATGGTGGTCTGTAAGATGGCTTTGGAGTTGAAGAAGAAGAGAAGGAGAGTGAGGACAGAAAGAAGAATAAAATGGTGGAAACTAAAGGAGGAAGACTGTAGTGTGAGATTCAGGGAAGAGGTCAGACAGGGGCTCGGTGGTGGTGAAGATGAGCTGGATAATTGGGCAACTACTGCAGAAGTGATGAGGGAGACAGCTAGAAATGTACTTGCACTGAGCACTGAGCCGGATCAGCGCACACAAAGCTGCTTGACCAGACAACATCCCTGGACGCATACTCAGGGCACGTGCTGAGCAGCTCGCTGGGGTCTTTACTGACATCTTCAACCTGTCTCTTGCCCAAGCAGCTGTTTCCACTTGCTTTAAATGCATCTCTATTGTGCCAGTGCCAAAACACTCCAACCCAACGTGCCTGAACAACTACCGCCCTGTGGCACTGACACCCATTGTCCTTAAGTGCTTAAACGGATGGTGTTGGCACACCTGAAGGACTACATCCACATTAGACCCTCACCAGTTTGCCTACCGCAGCAATAGGAGCACAGAAGATGCAGTTTCCATGGCACATGGCTTGCAGCATTCTTAAGGACTCCTCTCATCCCGCTCATAGAATGTTTTCTCTTCTGCCCTCTGGCAGGCGTTTCAGGTGCCTTCGGACCAGGACCAGCCCACTAAAGAACAGCTTTTTTCCTAGAGCTGTCTCTTTACTAAACTCTGCCCCTTGCTAATACACAACCACATTTCCCCCCACACCTCACACTTCGTTATTTCGCTAATGGACTGTCTACACAAAAACTTATGCTCACTCCATAGATTTCACTTGCCAAACCCTGATTACTTCCAGATTTGTTTAATCAAGAAATAACTTGCAACAGTGGAGAACCTTCACAGGAATTGCCGGCAACCAAAATTTCTCCCAGAGCACAACAACGAGTCATCCAGGAGCCTATAAAATAACCCAGAACAACATCTATAATAATAACCAAGATGGTGGCACGTGCACAACGCAAGGCCCAGCGTCTCTCTAGATCACTACAAAACAAACACAAAACACTATATAACCTCTGTACAATACATGTACATATTACATAGTAGATCTTTATTTACTCCTCAGTAAATATATATATATATATATATATATATATATATTTATATATATATATTTATATATATATATTAGACTGTTTATTCAGCTTGCTAACTCCTTAAATGCCACAATCTTGTAATCTTGTAACCTTTCACTTCTGCACATTCCTCTTTAATGCCATAGCCTTGGAACCATTTCTGTAATTCTGTCATTATTAATGATGTCCACACATCTCTGCACTGTTATAACCTTTATATTTATTCACTGTTGCTTTCATATATATCACTTGCTGTAAATATGCTAGATATTTATCTGCACTTCTTGCACGATTGCTACATTTTGCACTTTTGGAAGATGCCAAACTGCAGCAAACTGTTGCTGTGTACCTGTACAATGCAATGACAATAAAGTTGCCTGTCTATCTGTCTATCTATCTATCTATCTATCTATTTATCTATCTATCTATCTATCTATCTATCTATCTATCTATCTATCTATCTATCTATCTATCTATCTATCTATCTATCTATCTATCTATCTAAAGAATTGCAGGCCTCACTTGCTTTAGTTGAGGTTCATAATACACAGTAAGTAAGAGACTGGGTAAAGATGCCATCCATAGGAGAGTTTCAAGGCGAAGGCCACTGCTGACCAAAAACAACACAAAATTCCAAAAATCATCTTGATTATGCCCAAGCCCTTTGACCAAATACTGTGTTCTGTGGACTAATGAATCCTAAGTTCCATAATTTAACTTTTTGGAAAGTGTGCACCCTGTTACATAAACTGGCAACGGATTTCATAAAAAGAACTTCATACAAACAGTTAAACATTTTGGTGGTAGTGTGATGGTCTGGGGCAGGTTTAGGACCTGGATGACTTTCTATATAAAGTCATAAATCCTGAAGAATGTCCGGGCACTGTTTTATGACCTCAAACTCAAATGTACTTGGGTTATGCATCAAGACAATGATCCAAAACACACCAAGCAAGGTCACCTCTATATGTTTTTAAAAAAAAATATTAAATGAAGGCTTTGGAGTGGCCTAGTCAAAGTACAGACTTAAACCTAATTGAAATGCGGCATGTGGCATGAACTTGTAAGAGAACCGCTCATGCTCAAAAACCCTCCAATGTGGCTGAATTAAAACTATTCTGCAAATAAGAGTGGGTCAGAATTCCTCCACAGTCATGTAAAAGACTCACAAAAGCTTGATTGCATTCGTTGCCTTGAAGAGTGGCAAATTCAGTTATTAGTTTTAGAGGCAATTACTTTTTCGTATAGGGCCAGGCAGGTTTGGACATATTTTTTCCCCTTAATTAATAAAATCCATGTATTTATTTGGGTTTTCCAGTGTAATTTTAAAATTAGCTTCATGATCTAAATCATTTAATTGTGACAAATATGCAAAACAAATTTATTCACAGCACTGCAAATCCTATGTAATTGCTCTGGGATGAGCTGGATCACAAAGTCAGAAAAAAATATCTAGCAAAGAACACTTTTGGCAAATTTTAGAAGCGGCATGACGAATTTCAGCTGAATATTTGGAGAAACAAACTGCCCAGATGCCAAAAGCATGTAAATCCAGTATATTTAGTGTCTTATATCATGAATACTCAGACAGATTCTTTTTTTTACAAATGATAAAAAGAGAGCTATAAAGTAGGTAACATCCAAGAAATAAGAAATCACAAGGCAAATGCTGTTACATAATGTTTTTCCTCTGCTTGCTTTGTTATAATCAGAAATTGGTCTTTCTGCAGCACATCTGTTCACCCCGACTTCCTCCAGGCCTCTGAATCATGACTCACTGCTCAGGCATTTTGGCTTTTTGCAGATCCCATAAAGCCTTAAGTACTTTATTTATTTAATGTGCTCAAGACAGGAAAAATTAACTTTTCATCTATGACATTTAAGATTTTAAACGGTACTCATTACTGCTTGCATTTCTTACTCTACATAGTCAACTACTAATAATTCTAACAAAAAAAAAGTTATATTAAATGCAAATGTAACTTTTGCAAAAATAAGTAAAAATAATTACTGATATAAAAGGTTGTTTTTTTCTGAATTTATATATTAAAGACTAAAAAGCATACATAATGCTAATATGAAAAATAAGAAAGGAATTATTATGTAGCCATTTTTATCCCCCAAGAAATAGACAAATCTAACTAGCTATAAACACCATGTAATTGTTGAACAGATGTGCAGATTGTGAAGACAACAAAAATAAACTGTCCAAACATACTACAGAAGAGACTGCAGAAGCCAGCTTTTGAGTCAATGCACATCTCACATCTTGATTAAGCAAAAAAAAAGAAAAAATGCTAGTGTAGTCTGTTGTGGTTAAGATTGCATGTTAAACAGACGTCAAACTGATCTGTGATTTCTTTTTTAATTAAGCTGAGTAATCATTAGGCTTGAAAATCACGTTAAATTACAAGAACATTCTGCTAGTTTGTTTTTTTGTTCTTTGTTCACATGCTGCAAACAAATTCACTCACAATACAGCTTTTAACATGTTGTGGGTTTTATTTTGGCTTTTAGGAGCAAAGGAGTAAAGAATGCAGACAGCACATGGATAAAATTAATCTCTGACTTTTTGAATCCATTTGAAACTCCCAAAAAAGAGTAATTATCCACATATGCTAACTCTGCTTCCATTTCCAGACTTATTTTTTCATCTGGTGTGTGGCTTGAGTGCCTGTCCTTTCGAGTTTATTTCAATAATAATAATTAAAAAAAAAAACATTTTTTAAAAAACACAACAGTGCACTTATATAAAACTGAGGTGGTCATAGCAAATAATGAATTGTTGTAGTTTTACTTTTATTTCATGTTCTTGTACACCTGCCTAATAGTGTAGCTCTTCAAAGAGCTTCCAAAACAGCTGTATCACCAACATTTTTCAACAGATCTTATAAGTCTTGTTAGTTGTGAGATGGAACCTCTATGGATGAGTCTTGTTTGTCCAGCACATCCCAAATATGGTAAATTAGGTAGTGATCTGGGGAATTAGGAGGCCAAGTAAAAACCTTGTTCTTGAACAATTTATTTAGCAATGTGGTAGGATGTATGATAACGCTTCTTTAAAATGTTTTATTTTCAGAAATATAATGTCATTACAGGATGCAGAAAAACTAGATTACTGTATTGTACTGTACTAGATTACTGTAAGTGCATAAATAAGCTTTAGTTTGGTTCAAAAGTCCACACTCACATTCAGCCACTTTATTGTGCAATAAAAATGCACAGTGGACACTGTAGCACATCTGCATACATTCTGGACATTACACAGGGGACATTGCACCCACTTGCCCACAGTCACTCTGACTGTGCACTTGCACTTTACTTACATTACCTACATTCCAACCTCATATCTATCACATCTACCTCATATGTATCACACCTTAACTATGCCATGTCTAATGTTTACTCTTTATTTATTTATGTTTAATGCTACTCTTACTGTTTCTCTCTCTATGCACCTTGGTCTGTAGTAACACCACTTCATTCTTTTGTATACTGCGTCTGTGGAAGAACGATAATAAAGCTTGAGTTGAGTTGAGTTCTTAGATCAAAAGGTGCAGGCTATTTGTTGGTACCTTAAATAATGAAGACTACAGCAGAGGCAAAGCTTTCTTCTTCTTACAAAGCCCAACAGTTATGGAAAAGCCTTCCAATTAATGTTCAGGACTTCCAGTCTCAGTTTTGATACTGTCATCCCCTTCTCTCACATGTTTACTTGAGTTTGAACTGTGTGATGTCTGTGTTACCTTCTGGATCTCCCTTTGAGTTATGCTGCCATTGCGAGTCTTTCCGCAGTCCTCAACTGCACCCTGTTCACACTGTACAGTGTACAGTGTACACTGTACAGTGTACAGTGTACACTGTACAGTGTGAACAGGGTACAGTGTACTCGGGATCAGATTCTCTTTGTAACATAGGAGCTTTGAGGATTAATTTGGACTGTACTTGATGTTAACAGTCTGCAACACTGATCCAGGACTACAGGTTACAGGCAAATTGATTATAAAAAATTCAATCGTGATTAATCACACAATTGTCAAGAGTTACATTATCAAACCAGACTCATTACTTTATTTTTAATCTATTCGGTGACATGATCAATATTTCTTCTCACTGTGCACTGTTTTCAATTTCATGGATTTTTAAATCTCCCACTGGTGTATAATTGCTTGGCTTTCACTCACCACATATGTAAGCTACAGAGGTTTTACAAAGTTAAAATGAACAGGCAAAAGGCAACAAGAAGTCTGGGGTTAATGTGGATAAGACAGAGGGAGTCAGTGAAGTAAATATGACTGATAACAGAGACATTCTTGATCAGGTTTTGTTGTGTTGTATGTTCCTTTCTTTAATAATGAAATCTGTCTTGTGCTTTAGATGTTTTGCCTGTGCAACATAGTAATCGAGTCTGATGACAGGTGTCTCATCGAATGATTGGTAAGTTTCCATTCACAAACTCTACCTACCTTTTCCGGTTTGTCTGAATTGTCATTGTGTTTTCGGATTTGTTATTTTGTTTTTGCATTTGTTAATTTGTTTTGCACTTCTCGGCCACCGTACAGTTACCAGTGTGACACTAAAAAGGGAACAGTAGTAATGGCTAAAACCCTTTTTTACTTAAGTACAATTCAGAGCCCAAACGCATTATTTTTCTTGAGTCAAAATGTGTAGTCAGGACTCCAGCTTTTACCAGAGTATTTTAAAACATGAGTATCTGTACTTCTACTTGCTTAAAGGATGTGTGTACTTTTGCCACTTCTGGTTTAAAATATACCTTAATTCTTTTCAAGTTTTTAACACTCTTATAAAGGTGGGTATAGACAAATATTGATTAGGTGCTTGATTTGAGACTTTCCGCATCAGTAAAACAAATGTTTAGTGATTAAAAATGAAAAAGTACAGAAAGGACGCCGTGAATAGATGTGGGTTGAGTTTTAAAAATGTAAGTTTGAATTTTGCCTCTTTTATATCTATAAATAAAATGATAAAAAATGGTCAAAGAGAAATGGGTGCTGCATTAATCGCGTTAATAAAATTAAAGCCGTTCCAATAAATTTGCATTGCGCATAATTAACACGTTATTTTGACAGCCTTAGTCTAAATTAAAATTTATTATAAGGAAGTTCAACTCAATATACTCAATAATTAATGAACAGAAATGAGTGCATCATGGTTTGATGTAAATATTAGTTTGATTATGATTATTAGGAAGGATGTAAGAATAAAGGATGTTAAAATAACTCTCCATATAAGGCAGATGCCTTCACTTCTGCTTGTCTGAATGTTTTATTGTATTTACTTTAAAAGCGAGATGGCCCAAAATCATGTAGAGCGCAACTGTTTCTTTTCCAGAGCATTTTAATAGCAAACCTTTACTTAGTATAGCACAGAGAGTGGTATAGTGCAGAGAATAGCCTACATACTGAATAACATCAAGCTACACAGCTGGAATCATCTGGATGTGATTACACATATGTAAAGCCAGGCACTTACACTTGTAACATATAAGGTTTGGGAGATAAAGAAACTAAATGAATGCATTTAAAATACTTACGGCTATTAAAACAGGCATGAGAGGGGAACAAAATGTAATGATCAACTCTGTCCATACCCAAAATCATTCAAACTCTGTTTCTGCTTACTACTTAGTTCCAGTTTCTGCCCGTGACTCATCTTTCCACATGGAAACATTTTCCTGTATGATGCAGTAAAGGGAGAGTTTACTCATTCATTCTGAAAAATTGGATATTAATGCTTCTTTGTATATACAAGCAGCCTGCATCGTCAGCACTTTGACCGAAAATTATAAAACTGTTAAGATCTTATAAACTATATAGAGGCAGAGGCAGAAAATACTGATGTAACACAATTTTAACTACATTAAATCTCTCACTACTACTCCTTTGTAGGACAGAGACAAAAAATGAGAAAATGCTAGTTATGACTTCTTTGAGACATTGTTACATCTTATATATTGTCATAACTGTATTTTGGAACAATTATTCTGGCAGCTCCAAGAATGAACCATTACAAAGCAATGTGAAATATATAGAATGCATTTATACTGATGCAAGAATTAAGCAATCAATTTTTATTTGTTTAGTTTAGTTACATAAACAGCTTGACATACATTTAAAAATAATATATTTATCACTACAATTTCTTCCCTAATCAGCAACTTAGAGGTGATCATGGCAAAAACTCCCAGAGAAGATACTGTGGAAAGAAGGAACCTTAATTGAAACCAGACACAAAAAGAATGCCCATCCTCATCAGGGTGACACTTATTTCCTTTTTTTTTTTTTTTTTTTTAAAACAGTACTTGACTTTTGAACAGCAAACATCTTGCAGCAGAAAAATTCAAAGGGTGATGCATATACTTTTGTCTACAATAACCAAGACCATACTACACACACTCACACTCACACACACACACACACACACACACACACACACACACACGTGTACCAGATGCTTCATCTGTCTATGACCCCATGACATCTTTGGAGTTCAAAGTCCTTGTCAGCTGCACACTTCTTTGATCATTTTATGATTTGCAGTACAGTAAATTGGCATCCAAAGCGTATTTTCTCAAACATTGAAGGCCACTAATTCATAGACGTTTAATGCCATGCTGAAATCTCTTTTACTGTTAACCATTAAGAGTGTTTCTAAGGTTGCAAACTCTGTAGCGCTGTCTCTAGGTTTACTATAGCATAATAAACTATAGCACAGGCAATCGTGTATGACATAGTGAACATGTTCCAGGTGTGCATGGGAAAACAGAGTAGCTCAACTGCCAGATTTTGTAAATGTGTACTGTACATTAATTCATGAACTGATGAACTCATTATTGAAAACAGATATGTGTGTAACATCTATTGCTTCTGCTGAACCTGCAAAAAGTCCAGATATAAAATTCTAGCAATCTTAATGTCTTTATCACATGGAAACACATCTACATTTTGCAAGCTAGAAGACAGAGTTGCTTGTCAACTCCAGATGTTTTTGTTATGTCCAAGCCACACAAGGGCCCTTCAAAAAAAAAAAAAAAAAAGAAGATAAAAAACAACATCCTGATATTTAAAATGGCATTTCTAGAGTGTCAATGTTTCATTTTTATTTAGTCCTTTTTCTGTGGTTAGAAAAAAAAGCTTCAACAGACAAACAAGAACTCTGATAATCTCAGGCAGGAAAACCGGTAAAAAAAGAACTTCCCTAAAGAAAGTTTGGATATGGTCTTTATTTCTTTAGTGAATTCTGCCCGATTAAACCTTATTTCAATACATGCAGCACTGAACTACTACTGGGTTTATTCCTAGTGCACAAACGTCAGTGTATGTATGACACCTAACACGTGCATGGTTTGATTTTGCCAGATGTGCACTCCTCTTTCTATTTTATATTGTACCTTCAAAAACGAATACAAAATGTATACATTTTTTCACCCGGGCATCATAGCCTGAGCTTTAAGAAGAAATTCTTCACCATAAAACATGGAAACCATCGTGACATGTAGAACAAAGGAATTGTTCTGTGCAAATGAATGAGAAAAGAAAAAAAATAAAAGGAGCGCGGGCTAAATAAAGTTAAACCACTGCATGAAATGAAATCCAAATCAAGCAACACATGCATAGTGTGACTAGCATCTGGGAAAATCCTGCATGTCACTCAGTCAAAAACAGGAAGAACATACTTAAGACCTTCGAAATTACAAAGTTTAGCTGTGAAGATTAAAAGAGGGTGGGGGTAAGAGTAGGGGGGGATCAGTTCTCAAGGAAGGCCACGTAGTCAGTGAGTCTGGCCAGCTGCTGCTCGTTTGGAACCAATGAAACCGGGGGTGGATCTGAAGAGAAAGAACAGCAAAGAAGGGAGCATGAGCCTGACATGAGATAATACGTTTCATTAAATCTTTACATTCTCAATCACCTCTGACCACATAGAAACCTGTGAACATGATGGAATTAAACACATACAGCTGAACTGTGTGTTAAACGAACCTTGTTAAATATCCACGGAACAGCAGAGTCATGAATACAATTAAACTAGAGACCAGGGAATAAAAGGGTAAAGTGTGTGGGCAATACTTTATGTGGTTACCATGGACAACCAACAGTTTGTTTTTCTACATAGGAGGGGGAGTATAACTGGAACATTACATACAGATGATTCAGACCTACATGAGGGGCAAAAAAGGAAAAAAACTTTCTTAATACCAAAAAGAAACAGTGCCCCCACCTGGTTTCTGTGGAATTATCATCCGGGCGTTGGGATCCGCCTGCCACCCATGACTGATAATGCCTTTTGACACAGAACAAACAAGATTTGTTTCAAACATGCAAATGTTGCCTTTTTTTAATTATAGCAAGTTGTAAAAGGATGTCACACCATAACACAACAACACATTTAAGGGAGAGAAAGAAAAACAAGTCTTGTCTTAAACAAGAACATAATGAAAAATTGCTGTTGGATCCATACAATAAAAAGTGGTACAATAAACAATACAATAAAAAAAAAATTATTGTGAGAAACAACTAGAGAAACATTTTGTAATTATTTGGGTTAATTGGCAACAGGTCAGTAACACGATCAGGGCAAATAATATCAGGTAGAGTATATCAGGTAAAATATAACGGGTACGCGAAAAACTTGGAACAATTTTAGAATACTGCTCCTCGACATAAAATTGCAAAGACCTCATTTATAATATAAAATATAATCCAAAGATTAATGGAATCTGGAGAAAATCTTTATGTGCAAGGGACAAGTGAAACCATTTACCATGAATAATACAACAAAAAAGCATGAACAATACAACAAAGGGACAATACAACCCAGGACCCTCAAATTCCTCAGTTTCAACATTTGATATGTTTTTTCTGTTCTATTGTAAATAAAATATGGGTTTATTTAATCAGCAAATCATTGAATTCTGGATTCATTTACATTTTACACAGTGTCAACTTTTTTTGGAATTGTGATTTTATATTTTTGAATATGTCTAATTAGTACAATTCCTGAACAAGTTTTTAATATCTTATTATATAAAATAGAGTAAACATTTAACATTTTCTGCACTTACATAATGACACATTTGTAATGCGCTTCTAAATGAAATGTGCTGTTTGATTATGAATAATATCTTACCCTTTACAGCTTCTTCCACAGAATATCCCACAAAGGAGGCAAAGTCCTCTGCACTGATTGAGGTGTATGCTTGGGCTACAAGGCCATATGCCCTCCTGCGGGTAGACTCTGGTTGGGGATAAAACACAAATCCAGATTACCTTAATGGTGTGCAAGGTGTGATGTGCTTAATGATCTCAAACAGACTCATTAACCAGTATCTCACTTTTCAAAAATGCTCTGCGCAGTGCAAGTCTACTTGTGTTTTATATAGTGAAACCTCGACACTCGCGACCTCGATAGTTTGCGAGTTATCATTTGCAATCGGATCATAAAGTACGGAGTAACATTTCTAAACAGAGTTTGTACTAATGAATGACAAAAATGTTTGAAAATTATTTTATTATTGTGTTATTCAAATCAAAGTAGTAAATAAAACATTACAAGTAATTCACAATTGTTGTTGAGTTTACACTACAGTACATGTACAATTCCCCTTGAAAAAGGAACCATCAAAAGGAGAGAGTCAAAACCTCGCCATTTTTTTTGTTACTCGTGAGGGGTCACAGAATGTAACCCTCACGAGTATCGAGGTTGCACTGTACTGTATACAGAAATATATACGTCACATAATACACATATACATGTGTAACCTATATGAATCACACAAGCTCAATTTGAGTTGCTTTGTGCAGCTTTGCCTTTCGTTGTCTCTCAGTTCAACTCAGTGTTCATTGCTGCTTGGTGAGTTTTTCAACTCAACTAACAAAGTGTTAATAGAACATGATTAAAAAAAAATCTGGTTGCTTATGATCCCTTTTTAACTTGGTGTATAAGTTACTCGAGAATCAGAGGGCAGAAATAGGAGCTGGTTCATCTGTCCTACACTGACATACTACTCCAAAGCCTCCTAAAAATAGGCCATGCTGTCTGTCCTATGTAAACCAAGCTCAAACAAAAGTGATTTTTAAGAGAGAGAAAAGAACTAAGCTTTCTTTATCAATACACTTCTTACACATAAATGAAAATGCATCTAGATCTCAGATGAATGTTTTATTAAAGATTTCACTCTAATGCAGCATAATAGCCAAAGAAATCAAACAATGAAATACAGTCATATACACTTATACAACAACCTTTACAGTGTTATTTTATTGTATATTAATTTAACAATATAATGATTTCCATTATTTAAGAATACAGAGTATACTCTTAACATATGATTCTCATAGAGACACAAATATAAACTCTCATTATAAAAGTATAAAATGGCACTTAATCATATTCCTACTCATAGTGTAGTTTTACCACACCTGGTAAAACTTCTAAACTATGCTAAAATACATTATTTAGCAACATCTTTGATGCTGTCCTTCACTTTTACTTTCAGACTCTAACTCTTCAACCACAAAGTATCTAGATCACTCCTCTTCTTCTTCCTCTCCCTCTTCACTTTCTCCAGTATTGTCTGCACCAAAGTCCATCTTGGACAACAATGCTTCAATATGGTCGGTAAAAAGAGTAAAATGGTCCATCCTTTCAAAACCAGGTTCAGGTCTTTCTTCAGCCAGGGAACTCTTGGCTGTATCCTTTGTCTGTGCAATAAGACTCCTAGAGGACTGCAGGAACTCTGCTGCGCTGCTTTGTTCAAGGGCTTGGACTGCTGTGTCAGTAAGATCCGTGCCTGCTTGAAGACGGTCTCCATAATGTCTAGCTAGCTTTCTTAAGGATGCCACTTTCTCTTCCTGCTCTTTGCTGATATGCTCCAAGAGAGTGTTCTTTCGTTCTTCTAGAGCTACATATAGACCATCAAATCGCTCCCCTAGCCTTTGCTTAGCATGCTGAGCATTGTCCTGAACAGCTTTGCAAGCTTCCTCCATCTGTTTTAGCAGGGCCTGAAGCCGGCCATTTCCTGCAACCAGGGTATCAATGGCATTGCTCATCTCTGCCTTTTGAGCCTGGTAAACACTAGCAATTGGGGAAACTTCACAGTCCTTGTGCTGTCCAAACACTTTACACATCGAGCAAGTGGGAGTCTGGTGGGTCACACAGTAGATGTTGATCTTTTCGTCCTGGTGCTCCTCACATAATGGTTCAGTGGAGACTTTAGTCTTTACAGGTGCTGTGGTGTTTCCACTACCTTCTTGCTGCTGTTTGTAAAGATCGATAATGTTCTCAACTAGAAGATTCCTTTGAAGTCCATGTACACCATGACGATCAAGAACCACCTCGAAACGACATGTTGGACACCTGAACACCCCGCCTGAAAATCTGTATGGGTTTCGCGAGTCGTAAAGATCGCTAGCACATCCACGACACAGGTTATGTTGACAGGGAAGGATCACTACTGGCTTGGTGAACATATCAAGACAGATTGGACAACTAAGTTGTTTTTCCAGACTATCCATGGAGTTCGGTGACCCAATCAGGGAGCTAGTCCTCTGGATTTCCATTTTAACTACCGCTGGTGTCTAATGCTGGGTGTGATGTCTGTCGTAATTATAGCAACACAACAGAGGTATGTCCCATCAGTTGTCAGTTCTGTTGAAGTGCAGAGGCCAACGGTTTTATACCATCGTCTTGTTGCCTGTGACGCTCAATCCCACCAACCAATTAGGGCAGACGGTTTGTTTTTAAGTCTCTTTTTGGAGAAGTAACACCCCCCAACCTCCCATCAGCCTCCACAGGTCACATGGCTCCAAAAGTCAGGGACACAACTTTAGCCCTTCCAGGGACAAATGTGACAAATTTCTACAGAATAAATATTTGTGCAGTGATGAACAAGGACCATCTGTTGAGCCTTGGACTCAAGCCTGTCAAATGTTTATAATAATAGCCATTACAAACCAACTCTTTAAAATGTTCACTTTTGTTCAAATGATTTTCATTGCATTTGTACCACTGCCAATAAAAAAAGAAGGCAGATCTTACATTTAAATAGAAAAAACAATAATCATTAAATGGTGACCAAAAGCTTTTTTTGTTACCATCTTTTGTTGACTTTAAAGCAGTGGAAAAATGTATTGACCAGTTTAATAATAGTTTATATCTTCATTATAACAAACATTGTGGAAAAAAGTGTGAATGTCACTAAACGGTATACTTGTTGCATAAACATCCTCATCATCACATTGTGTCAAACCAATGTTCAATCAGTTCAAAAACAAACAAACTTTTTAATGTCTACAGAAATACATAGGGAACACACTGCTACTTGGGCATAGCACTATTTTTAACTTCTTGCCATAGTCTGGGTGAATCACATGCACGCACTTGAGGATCAAGTGAATAGTGTGTGTAAGTGATTCCTCCACTTAGCACAGAACTAATATTCAGAGAAATGTTGTGCTCTTGTTCCAAACATGTAATCATTTCCCCTTAGTAAACACACATGCTGTACACATACCTAAGTGGCTGTCTACATAATTTATCAGAAAACCTGGTCTTGCAGAAAACCTACCTAACAAAAGCAAGAAACTGCAGGACTGAGTTTTGAAATGAGAAATAACCTCACACACTTTAAAATGCTAGACAAGGGTCTCCATTCAACTCGTATAGTTGTGAAATAATGTGTAAGTGCAGAAGGACTAAACTTTGTTAAGAGCAAGAACTGAACAGTTTTAAACAGTTGCAGGCATAAAACTTGACATCACTGATGGATAACAGATATCCACCAAAAAAAATCCCAAAGTTTAGCACAAGCACAGAAAAACATAACAAATCCCAAACGAAGGAGCTGCAAAGCACATGTCCCCAAGCCTCGAAGTGGGTTTACACCACCATCTGCTGATCTAAACTGTTCTGTTCAGGACACTTTGTGTAATGACTCAGCCACACACCCAGACCTGTATACAAGCTTTGAACTTACAATTGGCTAAACTTTCATCAAACAGTCACGGTTATTTCGGGATGTTGTGATTGCTGAAGAATGCACTGAAAATCAGCACCAGACAGCAGGAAATTGGATATAAAAAACCATTTTAATTTACTTTGAAGCTAATTTGATAAGCTCTGATAAACCACAAACAAAGTGCGGGTCGCAATAGATGTTGATGAGGTGAACACTTTATTTGCGATAAAATATGCTTAGACATAATAATAATATACACTCAATCTTCAATTTATTAGGAACAGTACATTGCACTTTAACCTAGTAACCTAATCAGCCATGTATGTGGCAGCAGCTATGCCCAAAATCATTTAGATACCTGTTAAGAGCTTCAGTTAATCAAATATCAGAAAGGGAAAAACATGATCTCTGTGCCTGTGAGTGTGAAATGTTGTTGGGCTGGTGTGCATATGGCAGAAGTTGTTGATCTGCTTAGATTTTTATACACAACAGTCTCTAGAGTTTACCACAAGACATATGACACAATAGTTTCACACTAAGTCATTCCTTCTCTCAACCCTGCTGGGGTGCTTCATTCTGCTATTTGGTTGTTGCCAAATATGGTGATGTGGTACAGCTCTCAATGCCTCCTTCTCATCTTGACATGCCAGTGTTTTTACCTCTGGTTTGTTCATTGTAAAAACGGGATTTCTATAATGAAAACTTTGTAGCAATGTTAAAATCTGCAATATAAATATTTATAAATATTATTACATTTAATTTAAATTATTTTGTTCCATCACGCAAATTCATTGTCTGTGCATTAACAGTGTGAGGTGGAATGGGTTAGGGTTAGGGACTTCTATCAGCATGAGAGAATGATGTACACTACCACTGTAGTCTGGCATATGGAATTTCAGTTTAGCACAAATACTTATTTTATTATATAACTTTTATTTGCAGAACTTGAATATGTGAGTAAACAATGTAATATATGCTTGAGATGAGGGATGATGGTTTGGAATTGTGTTGTATAATCATAATATAGGTTTCTTATAGCAAAACCAGCCACCAGGGTTGCACAAGCCAGTGCAGTCTTAGTGCTGGTCCCAAGCAGAGCCCTAATAAATGAGAAGGGTTGCATTGGGAAGGGCATCCAGGCTAAAAAACAAATATGCGATCACGAATAAGGGAAAAAAGAGGCAGATGTAGAGGACAGAGTAGTGTGGAGACGGATTATATGCTGTGGCGACCCCTGATGGCAGCCGCTGAAAGAAGAAGGTTTCCTTATGCCATTCAGTGATCCAACACACAAAAAATAAAATAAAATAAAAAAAACTTACTCTGATGCCTGAATATTCCATCTGTCTGTGCTGTCTAACCGATAAAGCAGTGAAAGTCTTCACTCATCAAACATTTACAAATTTAGATGAAAATGAAACAGTGTTCAGATCAGAGCTGCTTCACAATACAAGATGGATCCTCTGTGCATTTCAGCTACAAAGTGGAAAAGCATGAATGCCTTTACCTTTTCTTTTGTTATCAACTAACTGACATGAGGGATAGTTTTCCTGGACTGTACAGTCAGCGTTGTAGATTAAGCCAAAAAAATATCGGCAGCAAGTTGATTGATCAAAAACAAATACTTGTATATACTCAATAAGTCATTTAAAGATAAGATCTGCTACTTTGTTTACTGCTGGTGATGTGTGCTGCTGTGTTGATCATACATCATTTGCTGAACTCTTGTTGAACTTAGAGGAGTCTGTTCAATGTTTCCACATAAATTCTGGTCAGATGTCAAGAATAAGGAGTTATAGACAAATGTCTAGCCAAATGCACCATTAGATACAATTTTAATTTTTTATTTGCAGTCTCTGTAGCATTCCTAAACTTGCTGCAGGTCATTATTAATAATAATAATAATAAGGTTATATGTGTAATGTGTACATGACACACATTATATATTAATTTTATAAACGTTGAACTTTGCCTGAAAATTGCAACTGAGAAAAGACAACAGAGGAACAATTCTGTGCTAAAGGTATCAAGGACATCCACCATGAAGAATGTCCTACTTTACTACAGCCTGAAAAGTGGTCACACAGAGGTAATTCAAGAGTGCAATGAAATCGTTAAACTCGTTAATTATCAAATTAATTAATGAATTAATTTCGGTGAGTCGAGAATCGGCAAAAACACTCTCTCAACTGTGAGGCACAAGGGGGGGGGGGGGTTACTGAAATTCTGGGAAAGCACTCACATATTATGTCAAGGCATCATGAGGAATGAGGATTATCTAGAAATTTTGAAGAAAAATTACAGGACATTGAGACATTAAATCTTGCTCTGAACTGGTTCCTCCAGCAGAACAGGGATTTACTTTTATATTTACGGCTTTCAGCAGACGCCCTTTTCCAGAGCAACGTACAAAAGTTCTTCGAGTGTCTATCAATGAATAAATCTACACTGGAACTTAATATAAATCAGCCAGATTTTTAAACTACCACTTTCCAAGTTTGTTTTGTTAAGTGTTTCAGGAAGAGGAAGGTCTTCTGTCACTTGAAGCTAGCCAGGGACTTTTTAAGCAAGTCTCCAAAGTAAAAAAAAAATAATTAGTAAACCCTTGACCTGAATCCTTGTGAACTAAACTGAAAAGGTGTATTTGAGCAACGAGCCCCACAAACCAAACTCAGTTTGACCTCACCAGACCTGTCAGGAGGAATGACAACACCATGAAATACTGACAAAGTGAAAACTTACCCAATGAAATTCATATATAGTAAATGAGAGTTGAAATAAATCTCTAAGCCATTATGTGTGAATTGACCTTGTGTAAAAACAGAGCACTTGACCGACTTAACACAGGAAGTGTATATCATCATGAAATATGTTGTTGAAAAGAAATGGCAATTCAAATCAACTTTTTTCATATTTTCAATAGAACGCTCTGACATCACATTTCTTGTTAAATAACGTTGACTGAGCTTTTCCCTTTCTGATATTTGCTGTTAACTTTGTCAAATAACGTCCACAGCCTCGCGGTACAAAAGAGCATTCATGAGCAGCAAAGACAAATCAAGACAAATCAAATCACATGACCTTCTAGAGATCACTTATTAGTATTTGGTGTATGGTTTCAAAGACCTCATAATCAACATACTCCAAGTGCACAGTTATACATACACATAGCTTTTAAAAAAGTACCTCTTAGAGACTCCATTACAGGGAGAACTGGTTCAGACCACTGATGGGCAGCAATTGCACTGTAGATGCCTGGGAAATCTCTCTGCCAAATACACTGTCCTACTGTCCAAATAGCGGCCAGTTCTGGGGTTGCCTGTGCAAATAAAAATGCAAAAATGATATTTTGTTATTTGAAGTAAGTTTGTTTGAAAATAATATTATTGTCAAAATTACTACATACTACATATTAATTACATATTAATTAACATACATATTAACTACATATTAATTAAATACATACTAATTACCACATATTACTACAATAATATTATTGTCAAAATTACTACATATTGCGCAGTCTATGAAATGACAATTTCAGCTCATTTCCACTGTGGACCAGAGGGAACACCACTTGGCATAAGACAAATGTTTGTAAAACAAAAATCGACTAATATTTCACGTTATTTCATGTTTTTTTCATTTACCAACAAGTTCGAATTCCCTCTATTTTTCTTAATGATCGATGTGTTTTATAAAAGTGTCTGGGAGAATATCCATTCTGTGATATGATTAAGAAGCTTACTGTGTTATAAGTGTCCTATAACACAGTAAGCTTCTTAATCATTTCACAGAATGGATATGACTAAGAGCTATGAGTTGTTATGAGTAGTCAGATTGAAGGTTGCCTTATACAGGAGAACATTTAAAATACATAAATAAATGTGTAAACAAACAGCCAGCTAGCTACCTTCCTTTATTCTTTTAATTATATCCAACCTGAGGCTCTCATTAGAACAGATATCTAAATGTGTTACCGTTTTGATTGCTTGTGGAATCCGCTTCCAAAGATACCTGGCGTTGTTCCTGTGAAATTGTAAAAAAAAAATAATAATAATAATAAAAAATAGCAATAATAAGCAATAAAAATAGTAATTAAAAATGTTATAACAATAATAATAATAATAATAATAATAATAATATTAACAACAATAAAGATCAAGCACTCACATATCATTGTGTAGCAGGTAGAGAGACAGCAGCTGGCAATACACTTGTGGAGTTGCAATGCCACCTGGAGCCTGGAGCAGTTAATAGCAGATATAATGCATGTCAATATAAATTGTGGACAAAGATGAGGGACAGCTAAACCTACTTTTAAAATATTATTTATAAAACGATAAAAACATGCCATGGTGTCAGAATCTGTAAACTCATTATAATGATTCAGTTTCAGAAAAAAAAAACATGCATCTAACTTTACTTAAACATGCGTCATTAAAATACGTTGTGATTGCATTGTAATGAATAAAAACAGAGACTTTTAATCTCTTTTAAACACCACCATCCCCACGCTTCTCTAATCTACAATGTTTCCATGAAAGTAGGACATTTTGGCCGATCTAATTGTGGTAAACATGATGCCTCAGACAACGCCATGGAGTTGATCTCGTTCTCCTGTTCAGACACTTCATGTATTCAATCAAATTTCGGTCAAGATTTTTAAATGCGCTTGTTAATTTATAAGAAATGGTAAATCCAAACGTTAAAGCTCAGAGTATTGTTTATTTTGTATGTTTTTGCAGTGTTTCTGATTCAGCAATGGTTCTTTTACTTTTCTTCATTTAAATCTTGTTGAAAATATTCAAACAAATTTGATTTGATTTGATTTGACAATAACTAAATAAACAAACTGAATCATGAAAACAGACCTGTGAATTGTGACTGAAACGTTACCTGCCAACAGAAAGATCAGTACAGGTTTCACAGAATATAAGCTACAATTGAATGTATTTAAAAATCTACAGATGTATTGCTTCATTGAACGGGAAAAAAATGATTGTTATTAGTGTCTATTTTTTATGTTTTTCTTATGATTTGATTTGATTTGACAATAACTAAATAAACAAACTGAATCATGAAAACAGACCTGTGAATTGTGACTGAAACGTTACCTGCCAACAGAAAGATCAGTACAGGTTTCACAGAATATAAGCTACAATTGAATGTATTTAAAAATCTACAGATGTATTGCTTCATTGAACGGGAAAAAAATGATTGTTATTAGTGTCTATTTTTTATGTTTTTCTTA
>MU555295.1:0-19919 GCA_024362625.1 Silurus asotus
GATGATCTGAAAGGTGAGTTTTTTTTGTTTATTTTAATTGTATATGTCATCTACAACACCACTGATGAATAGACATTGAAAAATAAGCAGTTCCAGACCGGTTTGTCACTTGTTGTGGTCCCCTTGAAACATATATTTGTGATCTGTGCTATTTGGTTGTGTTGTGAGGGTTTGCAGTGTGTTTCTGTATTTGGTTGTGTTGTGAGGATTTGCAGCGTGTTTCTGTGTTTGGTTGTGTTTTGAGGATTTGCAGCGTGTTTCTGTGTTTGGTTGTGTTGTGAGGATTTGCAGCGTGTTTCTGTGTTTGGTTGTGTTGTGGGGGTTTGCAGCGTGTTTCTGTGTTTGGTTGTGTTGTGAGGATTTGCAGCGTGTTTCTGTGTTTGGTTTTGTTGTGAGGATTTGCAGCGTGTTTCTGTGTTTGGTTGTGTTGTGAGGATTAGCAGCGTGTTTCTGTGTTTGGTTGTGTTGTGGGGGTTTGTAGCACATGTGTTGTCAAACTGATAACGTTTTTTTTTATTTGCTGGTGTTTTTTTCTATTTGCATGTGTTTTCTTCTCAGACACCGTATAGGATGCCTTGAGGATAGGTAATTTTTAAGATATTTTTTCATCTCATGTGAGTATTCCAATCAGGATAAAATATAATTAATTGTGCAGCCCTAGCTATAGGTTATATGACTTACACTTCCGGCTGTACTGCACTCCGATCATGGTCCCACTGAGTTTTCAGAAGGTTGCCTTCTCTGTCTCTTGCATTTGTTAACCATTTACCAAGCGCTTTCTCCAGCTCTTTCTTACTGACATTCCATTATTTGTATGCATACAAGTTACATGAGCATAAGACCATCAGTCAAAAAAAAAAAAAAGACAAAAAAAACACAAGGTTGTAAACACCTTCTAATTCACCATTTGCCCAAACTGTTAACTGATCTGACTGACTTTATGAACGGCGCAAAATGACGTTTATTATCTTTACCGTAATCATAACGTATCATATTTCAGTAATGTTTAGAAATTATATAAATATGAAATTTTTTTTTTATCACCTCTACCTATTTCACCTAAATCACATTAAAATAATGTAAAGTTTTGTCACCGTTTCCTCAGAGCTTTTCTCTGTGTTTTGTATATACACATGTTATAAAGGTAGTGAAAGAGAAAGAGACTCCACAGTGCTTTTACTGTTTCACCCTCCTGTTATCATGAGGACACTATATGGAGAAAACACGGGTGAAAATGTTTTGAAAAGTCGTTATTTCCACATTTTAGTAGACAATGTCCTAGTTATCTGCTAATCGTTAGGAATGTTCAGTTTTCCACAGGTGTGTATCTCTGAGGTAAACCAGTTCATTCTCTACACTTACCTTCTTTATATCATGCCTGTAACTTTAACTACCACACAATCTTTCAGAGGTATAAATTAAATGAAAACAACAGTAAAATGTGATTAATTTAAAACAAAATTTAATTTCCTACCGTGACAGAAATGTCAGGTTATCCAGGTCAGGTCCCCTGACCTGGATAACCTGACATTTCTGTCACGGTAGGAAATTAAATTTTGTTTTAAATTAATCACAGAGTCTCCCATTGGCTCCTGTGTTCCCGCCTTCTCATTCTGAAGAAACGCTCTTCATTCACGACCACTGATCACCTGACCTGTCAGGTGATCGGCAATTTTTTTTTTTCTTATTTTTAACTAAAGGTCGTACTATGTTATTGTTAATATATAAAATTTTGTTTCAATCATATAAAACACGCAAAAAATATATCAATTGAATTTATCATCAATTGAATAATATAGCTAAATATAGCCCAAATGTGGGCCATACAGGGCTCTCGAATAAACAAAATGGGCAACCTAGCTGGGGCCCACAACCCTGACTAATCTGGGGCCCACATTCAGCCCATCAAAGTGCCCACTCTGATCCATGCCCACGTGATGCCCATATAACCCAGATAAAACTAATGTGGGGCCCACATGGACATGCTGGCTGGGATCGTCACCCTGATGAAGGCCACGCAGCGTCTATACCACCTGAGACGCTTAAGAGACTTTAAATCACCCTCTCTGGTGCTGAGGTTTTTCTTCAACTGCACCGTTGAAAGTGTCCTGATGGGTAGTGTCACTTCTTGGTTCGAGAAATGCCCCAGAGCAGGCACCAGAGGGTGGTGCAGTCAGCTGAGCATTCTAAACTCCCTGAAATGCAGGACATGTACAGCAAGCGGTGCTGGACCAGGGCCGGAAAGTTATTGGAGGACCTCAGCCATCCCAATAAAGAAGTCCTCTTTTCTGTGTTGCGTTCAGGAAAGCGCTTCCGATCCTTGAAGGCAAGCAGAGGGAGAATGAGGAGGAGATTCTGCCCACAGGCCATTCGGAGTCTAAACCAGGAAAACACCCAACACATGAACACTTTAGTGACAATCGCACTGGGGCACTTCAAATCTGGACTATTGTTAATATCTATCTATTATTTCTTTCTGACAAAATTTCAGCCTGTAAGTAGTTCCACAGATACCTCAGATTGTGCGGCCTGTTCGGTGTCATATACATAAACAAATATAATATACATATTCATATATAATATACATATACAAATATAATATACATATACATATATAATATACATATACATATACAAATATAATATACATATACATATATAATATACATATACAAATATAATATACATATACATATAAAATATACATATACAAAGTATTTGAGATCTATCAGTCTGGAAAAGGTTGTAAAGCCATTTCTAAAGCTTTGGGAATCTCAAACCCTACTCTTTCCCATAACTTCATGGTGTGACTGATCAACTTAATTCCCCTGTGGATACTGCAGGTCTGCACATCTTCCTTATTCTTAAAGATCGGTACCAGCACACTCCTTCTCCATTCCTCAGGCATCCTCGCACCGTCCAAAATCTTTTTAAACTATTTTTTTTTTAAACTCCAATCGCCACAAATACAATTGCCAATCGCTACAAATCCTTTTCTAATTATTTAGTGTCCAACTTCTCTTACAGCTCCTCATATGGCTTTTCCTTTGTCCTTCACCACATCCCTCTTTACCTGCTGCTGCATCTCCTTGTACTCCTGCCTACTTTTGTCATCACTCTGTCAAACCCAAATCTGTTTCTACAACCTCTTCCTCCTTCTGCACTCCTGCACTTCCTCATTCCACCACCACGTCTCTTTGTCTTCCTTTCCATTTCCAGATGTCACACCAAGTACCTTTCTAGCTGTCTCCCTTATCACTTCTGCAGTAGTTCCACAATCATCCAGCACCTCTTTACCACGACAGAGCCCCTGTCTGACCTCTTCCCTGAATCTCACACTACAGTCTTCCTCCTTTAGTTTCCACCATCTTATTCTTCTTTCAGTCCTCTCTCTCCTCCTTTTCTTCTTCTTCACCTCCAAAACCAAGGGACATGACATGGGGTTACCAGCGTGACACTAAAACAGATAGTAGTAATGACTACTTTTTACTTATTGTACTTAATGTCAGAGCCCAAACCTCTTTACCTAAACTTCAGTAAAAAAATATATAGTCAGTACTTCAACTTTTACCTGAGTATTTTAAAACATGAGTATCTGCACTTCTACTGAGTGAAAGGATGTGTGAACCTTTGCCACGGCTGGCTTTAATTATGAAATGTTTGCCAACATATTACAGTTATAATGTAGATAAATAGTACTAATAAACTACCCACTTTGTGCAATTTGTATGTTATTTCAGTGTGTAAACTAATCCTAATGTAATAGTGGAGCAAAAGTGTATTTATATATAAGTAAATCTGTATTATTTAGTTTTTGCAACACTGATCTGCACACATATTCAAACCTGTAATGTTTGCTTATACTATGCATTTAAATGAACCATATTAACTTGGTCAAAAAGCACATTGCACCATTATAGTTAGATTTAAGTGGAAATTAGTTGTCTAAAATTTGTATGCACACATCATTTTCTTTTGCAGCATGTAGTGTAAATATTCATTAGATTTTAGTTATTTTGGTTAATAATTACGTTTATTTCCATTTGTTGATGAAGCTCGGGTGTTCTTGTATTCAGAGCAGTGAGAACTGCATACAATTCTAGACTGAGAATCCTGAAGTTACTGAGTGTCACAGTTGGAACCTGGAAACACAGATTTTAATGCTCCCACATTAAAGTTGATTGCTTTTCATTTTATTCTTTCTGTATAATAGAATTTTGTTAATAACTGAAATTTAATTTAGTAAAAAACAATGATGATTTGTTGATACTTCATAATCATCTATGATACAGAATCAAAACATTGTTTCCATCACCAGCATTTCTATTTTCTTCTTTAGAAAAAATTAATTATAAGTTAACAAACAATAGCAAGAGAAAAATAAGTGAACTGTTCATGAAATAATCACAAAAAAAATGTTCCTGAGGACGTTTTTAATGACACCGAGACTCATACAGTCCATTTAGAATAATCAACTTTTAACATTCACCTTATATTAAAGGTGTTCAGTGAAGTCGAGATTAGAGCCCTGTGCAGGCCAGTTCAGTTCTTCCACACCAAACCCATCCAACCATGTCTTTAAGAACCTCAGTTTGTGCACTGTGGCATGGTCATGCTGGATTAATAAAGGGCCGTCTACAAACTATTTCCACAATATTAGAAGCATAGCATTGTCCAAAATGATTTGGTGTGCTAAAGTAATTAACATTTCATTACACTTTAAGTCAAGGGCTGAGTCTTACCCATAAAGTACAGCCCCATACATTACCACTCCTCAACCAAACCTTACAGTTGACTAATAAACTTATTAGAAGTTAGAGAAACACAAAAAATGAACATCGGTGCAAAATACCTAAAGGTTTTTAAATTTAACATATAAGATTTAAAAAGACTTGGGTGAGATTTGTCTGCACTTTAATTCTTATAGGTCCAGACATATACAACAAAAATCTATTCCCTGATCTTGCTGTGTAACCATGTGATCAAGCTCAAGTTTGCAGTAAATCAGTAACACTGGGCTCAGGGGACAATGGATTGGAAGCCGTTCCAGTAGAAAATATTCAGAAAGCACATATGGGTGAGATGCTCAGGTAGCCTCATACATGTTGCCATTAAGTGTAGTTGTAGTGTAACTGTAGATGGACAAACAATATTCTGATGGTTTGGAAAGGTGTCCTGTTTGTTAGAGCTAATTAAAATTAACATTACAATTTGAAGTTCCCCCGATATTTACAGTACAGTTTCCCTTTACATCCATTCAAATAGAAAATTTTAGACTATGATTTGTTTTATGGTTGTATGTTAGAGCACTTGTGGTTCCTTAATGAGCTTTGATGAACATAGCTCCGTCCACAGTGTCCACAGAAGTACAGCTTCTGTCCTGTATGACTCTGCTGGTGGCTGAGGAGGGCACGTCGAGCACTAAAGCTCTTCCCACACTGTTCACAGTGATACGGCTTCTCTTCTGTGTGGATACGCTGGTGTGATTTGAGATTACTCTGCTGAGTAAAACTCTTCCCACACTGTTCACACTGATATGGCTTCACTCCTTTGTGGATACGCTGGTGTGATTTGAGATTACTCTGATGAGTAATACTCTTCCCACATTGTTCACAGTAATACGGCTTCACCCCTGTGTGGACACGCTGGTGTAATTTGAGATGACTCTGATAAGTAAAACTCTTCCCACACTGTTTACAGGGATATGGCTTCACTCCTGTGTGGACACGCTGGTGTAATCTGAGATTACCCTGCTGAGTAAAACTCTTCCCACACTGTTCACAGTGATACGGCTTCACTCCTGTGTGGATACGCTGGTGTAATTTGAGATTACTCTGATGAGTAAAACTCCTCCCACACTGTTCACAGTAATACGGCTTCACCCCTGTGTGGACACGCTGGTGTAATCTGAGATGACTCTGATAAGTAAAACTCTTTCCACACTGTTTACAGAGATAATGCTTCTCTCCTGTGTGGACACGCTGGTGTAATCTGAGACTACCCTGCTGAGTAAAACTCTTCCCACACTGTTCACAGTGATACGGCTTCTCTCCTGTGTGGATACGCTGGTGTAATTTGAGACTACCCTGTTGAGTAAAACTCTTCCCACACTGTTCAGAGTAATAAGGCTTCTCTCCTGTGTGGATACTCTGGTGTCTTTTGAGATTACGCTGTTGAGTAAAACTCTTCCCACACTGTTCACAGTGATACGGCTTCTCTCCTGTGTGGACACGCTGGTGTGATTTGAGATTACGCTGTTGAGTAAAACTCTTCTTACACTGATCACAGTTATGCAGTTTCTCTTCTGTGTGGATACGCTGGTGTCTTTTCAGAACAGCAATTTTAGTAAAACTCTTTCCACAATCTGAGCAGTGGTGCATCTGGAAAACAATATAAATTGATTCAATATACTGTAATAAATTTGAGTCTTGAAAATCATCAAAAATGTCTGCTATAGTAATCCGATATGGTTTATAAGTTAAATAAATCCGATAAGTTAAATAAGAGGTATTTTGAGGCCTTTTAGAAAACAAATAACTATTTAATACTTGTATAAAATCTTCCAAAATATTTTGGATTTAGCAAAATACATTTCTGATTCAGAACATTTGTTAATAGTAGCTCTCATTAAACAAAGCTCAAAATCTGGACTGGTGCAAACAATCAGTACATACTAAACTGATCTGCATGCTGTCTTCCAAATGATGTGTGAAAATCCCTGTGGTTGGAACAACAATAAATTGATGACGACTGCAGGTAATTATCTGTGGCTGTCAAAAGCAGCAACCTACTTTCTCCTAATGAGCTATGAGTGCATTTTCAATCAACTTGTTAGCATTTCAGACTCTCAGTTGAAAATTACCTACCTAAATGTAAATGTGAACAGGTTCTGACCAAAGTGTTCTACATACACAATTAAGATACATTTAGAAAGAAGATACTTTGACCCAGCCATTTGTATTGCACAAGTCAGTGCACTCTTTTTGCAGGTCTCAACCCCGGATACATGTGGAGGGTTGCGTTATGAAGGACATTCAGTGTAAAACGTGCAAAATCAAACATGCAGATCACAAATCAGAATTTCATACTGGATCGGTCGAGGGCCGGGTTATCAACGACCACCACATGTATAGTTAGCCAACAGGATACCAATGGCAATTGGGCTACGGTTGGCCGAAGGAGAAGGAGAGGAGGAAGACATTTACAGAGGCAGCGGAAAAAGAAGTGTAGGACAGTGGAGGTTCGGGTTGGTACTTTAAATGTTGGTACTATGACTGGTAAAGGGAGAGAGGGAGCTGATATGATGGAGAGAAGAAAGGTAGATATGTTGTGTGTTCAGGAGAATAAGACACTGGAGGTGTTTAAACTGTTCTATTATGGTGTGGATGGAAGGAGAAATGGTGTAGGGAGAGCACAGTAAGAGTGTAGTGGAGGTGAAGATAGATTCTGATAGGGTGATGAAGGTGAAGCTGGAAGTTGAAGGGGAGATGATAAATATCATCGATGCTTATGCTCCACAGGTGGGCTGTGAGATGGAGGAGAAGGAAAAATTCTGGAGCGAGTTAGATAAAGTGGTAGATGGTAAACCTAGGAATGAAAGATCAACACATTCGCACCCCACATCGTCACATATCGACGCTGTGGATGTTGCGTCCGATGGCGTCCACATCCGACGCCGAGGGTACCCCCTTCACGTCGCTTTTCAACGTAGCGGGACGGGAAACCCTTCACGTCGCTTTTCGACGCGGATGGACGGGACCCCGTTTGCGGCTCACGTTTGTGTTAGGTTTAGATTTAGGGTTCGGGTTAGGGTTAGGGTTGAGGTTACGGTCATCTTCGGTATTTTTCAAATTTTTACAATTAATTCTATACACTTATTATGACAGATAATAAAATATTATGCATATAGGACGGCGATCTTCATTGATCCGCGAAGCACAGGCTCTCCCATCCATCTGCGTCGAAAAGCGACGCGCAGGGACGCACCGTCTCTCTGCGTCAAAAAACGACGTGCAGGGGGTACCCTCGGCGTCGGATTTGGACGCCGTCGGACGCAACGCCCACAGCGTCGATATGTGACGATTTGGGGTGCGGATGCGTTCGAAAGATTGGTGATTGGGGCAGACTTAAAAGGGCTTGTAGGTGAAGGGAAGAGAGGTGATGAGGAGGTGATGGCAGGTATGGAATTAAGGAGAGGAATGTGGTAGGGAAGATGGTGGTACCTTTTTGCTAAAAAGAGGAAAATGGCAGTGGTGAAAAGGTATTTTAAGAAGTAGGAGGATCATAGAGTGACGTAGAAGAGTGGATGGTGAGAAGATGCCTGAGGAATGGAGAAGGAGTGTCCTGGTACTGATCTTTAAGAATAAGGAAGATGTGCAGCCCTGCAGTAACCACAGGGGAATAAAGTTGATCAGTCACACCATTAAGTTATGGGAAAGAGTAGTGGAAGCCAGGCTAAGAGAAGAGGTGACCATCTGTGAGCAGCAGTATGGTTTCATGGGCATGGGGTATACTAGTAAGAGAATGTTAAGGATGAAAAGAGGCAGGTGTAGAGGGCAGGGGGTATGGAGACAGATGATCCGCTGTGGCGACCCCTAATGGAAGAAGCCGAATGAAGAAAAATAAGGAAATAAGTCACTCTGGGTTTTACTGTACATCGTTTTTAACGCAGGTCCTTTTCTCCCTCCCTCTGCTAGACTCCGGGGGCCACTCAGACTATTGTTATACATGTTTGGCTATTTATACAGACTGCATTCATATTAATGTACAGCAATTCAGACTATTGTTATTCATACAGACTGCATTCACACCGCATGCATACTGATGGCCGGGCATTTCAATGGACAGGAGGAGAATTCATGATCAGAAGCCATTAATCTCAAGTAACAATGAGCTGAACAGCTCTGCTAGTGCTAACGTTAATTCACCTATTTCTCCATCACCAGCAGCACTCCATTCTCCAACATCTATCTCCCTTACATGCCAGTGTACACACACACACATACACACATACATACATACATACATACATACACACATACATACAGCGGGTAAAATAAGTATTGAACATGTCAACATGTTACTCAGTAAATATATTTCTAAAGGTGCTAGTGACATGAAATCTTTATCAGATGTTGGTAACAACCCATGCAATCCACACATACAAAGGAATCAAACCATACATGTCCATAAATGAAGTTGTGTAATGTTGTGAAACAACACACACACACAAGAAAAAGTATTGAACACATGAAGGGAGGTGCAAAAAGGAATGAAAAGCCAAGACAGCAGTAGATATCAATCAGTAATTAGAAAGCAATCCTGCCTATTGTCATTGTAAATGAATATCAGCTCCTTCAGTCCCAACTGATGGCCTGTATAAAGGTGTCCCATTACCAAGGTGTCACACAAGAAACATCTCATGATGGGTAAAGACCTTCACATCCTTACTGTTGCAAACATACTGATTGCATTGGTTACAGAAGGATTTTTAAAAGTAATACTAATAAATGATCTTAAAGTGCGAGGCAGAAACTAAACAAACTTGCAGTCCGCCACTTAATACTTTACTTTAAAACTAAACTTCCTCTAGGAGATCACTGGGATACGCATGTGAATATTTGATCTGTTAACTGGTTGCATGTGTAAAAGCTGTTGGTATTAAACATTGTTTACTTTATCAACTGAGTAAAAAGTTAAAAAAACAGATCAAATAGGACAATTGATTAAAGATTTGGGGAGAAATTTCGTGTTTCCTTGTAAAATGATTTTTTTAAAATAAATAAAGTAGTTTATTGTGATACACTTAAAGTTAAGGTATTTTTTATTATTTAATTATAAAATACATTATAATGTATCTTTGCCCTGCAAACCATACTGAAAGTTGAGACATGAATAAATTGTACCTTTGATCCAGCAGCAGCAGCAGCAGCAGCAGCAGCAGGAGTGTGTGGAGGTTCTCCTAAAGATCTCCGTCTGGACTCTGATTTCATGATCAGAGGTGTAAAGAATCAGGACACTGGGATTAGGAATTAGGAATTAGGAAACTGGAAGAAAAATGCAGAGGTTCATGACTCCAGAATGTCCACTAGCTGTTCCCCGAGCAGCTCAGCTGCTACATTTCACTGTCTCTCACCTTTGGGTAAAAATCCGTGAAAGAAGTCTATAGGTACAAACACAGATCAGAAAGCAGTGGGTGTGGCCAACAGGCTCGAGTTCTAAATCTGCAAACATTATTGGCTCTGGGATCACTGGGATTTTCTGTCTCTCCCTCTTACTGGTGGAGCTGAAACAGGTGCTGAGTTTGGAGACTGATTGAACCTCTTTTCCGGTTGATGGCTGGTGTGTGGAACCCACTTCTCCTCAGAAGATTCAACTAAATGACTGTTGGAGCTGCTATCATGGGCCCTCAACTGATCAGTTGAATAAATGAAATATTTATAACATAACATAGGGAATTGTTCATTTAGTTATAATTTTTCCTATAAAACTTCATTATAATAAAAGTAATATCTAATAATGTGTTAGTAATAATAATAATAATAATAATAATAATAAATCTGATAATAATGTTAGCAACAGTGTAACAATAACTCCAAAAATATTTTGTTTTGTTTAATAAATAAAAAAATAGTAGTTTTAATATGTAATATGTCATACAATAATATAAAATATAATGTTCTATCTGAATGTTTATTTTCCACAGAAATGGCAGTGTTGAAAAACAGCTTCTGGCACTTAAAGGTGTGTAAAGTTTTGATATTTCTGCCTTCAGTGTGTAAGAAAGTACAAGGTGATTATTACTGCATGATTCAGTTCTATTTAATGAGCATATAAATATAAATTATTTTACAGAAGTGAACACCAGACAAAATCTGGAAATCCGAGTCCTGAAGTACACAATCAGTAGCTTTGAGAAAAGCATCTGCTTAATCGAGGTACTTTCTTTTGATTACAGACGCAGACGTCATTGAACTGAAGTGAGAATTGTGACTAAATAAAACTAAATGTTATTTTTGTTTTTAAACCTCAACAGGAAAAACTCTTCAAACAGGGAAATGAGTTGAACAAAGGTAACACTGAAATCTCTCTGAGTTTCTGTAGATGTTGATGTAGAAGGTATTTGCTTTGACTGTAATAAATTGTTTGTCATTACAGAGAAAAAGTGCTCCTCCACGCAGACATCTTTTTTATATGTGTTATGTTTACATGAAAGAGTTGTGAAGAGAAGAGTAAATAAAAATGTGGCTTCTATGAGAAAAGTCAATTACAATTATATGTAGAGGTTTAAGAAATGTGAGATGTTTATAAACCAAAAATTGTGAAAATATATTCCCATAGATGTATGGTTTTTTTTTTTCCAAGTGTTGCTTTTTGGTTCTATCAATGAAGTTAATGTTTGACTTTGACCTTGAAGTAGTTCACACATGTGTAGAGAGGAGGCAGATGGATAATCCTTTTAACGACTTCTTTTGTGTGTGTGTGCACTATGAGAGCACATTATCGGGTGATTACTGTGTTGATGATAGCTATTAGTGTGAAGGCAGTCTATATGAATAAAGTGTGAATGCTGGCTACATGTACTGTTTGTTTTAGGATCATTATTAGAGCCATCAGGATGTAAAGTTCTGATTATATCAGTGTTAATGCTACATTTCTAAAATTGTCAGGATTTACTGTAATTGGCATATAGTTTTTGTCCCCTTTATTTTTATGAGGTAATTTAATCTTATTGTATTTTTCTGGTGCTCAAATAAATTATTTATACATTGTCTAAAAGTTTGTCTTTTGTGTTGTAATTGTAAAAACTATGCAATGGTTTGTTAAAGACTAAAATAGTTTGTCGAATACTTAAATGTAATTATTAGTATGTATATTGTTTGAAATGGACATATGTGATAGGAGATCACGATATTTGCTGTATTTATTTATTAATAGTATATTTGTTATTGTTATGTATAGTGCTTATTTTTTGTATTATTTTTGCATGAAATTGGGCAAAACATGATAAAGGAAAGAAGTAGGGGAAAGTGTTGTTTCAATGTAGGATCATGTATTGTGCTGTATGAGTTTGTGGTAATTATAGTTGCAAGTAACTATTGTTGTTTGTTTTATTATTTAGAGCAATATATATTACTCTGTTTGTAAAAAACTATATTAAATATGAGTCAAAATGTTCATCATTGAACAGGAATATATTTCATTATGTGTGGGAATTTGACAAACATATTGTGAATAATAATAGGATATGAGAAAGTTACATTTAACATAAATGATCGTGTAGCATAAATGATCGTGTAGCATAGGTATCTATTATATATATATCTAATATATTATCTATATTATTACAAAAGCAATGTTTTAGGAATGCTGGAGTTAAAGTTATAAATATACTTTATATCTGAAATAAAAGGGGTGTGACTTTGTGGTTAGGGGTGTATTTTAGGTGTGTGAGACACACTTTATTGTAACGGGCTTTTAAGGATAAGTTTGTCATAGTGAACTGGTGGTGGCGCTGTTCAGTGCATTGTAGCTGCATTAAAGCGTGCATCACATTTTGTAGTGAGATATTTTTAAATGCATTATATGTGTTTTGTTGTTGCAGGAAAATGGCATTTACAAGTCCATCCAAAATTCCACATGTGGAAGGGGAAGATTTGTGTTATTAAGAGATCAGTTTTGCTCATTAGCAGTGAGTATTATGCATTTTATATTGTGGTAAATATATTTGTATTAACACTATATCAGTGTTAATGCTAAATTTCTAAAATTGTCAGGATTTACTGTAATTAGCATATACAGTTATTTTTTCCTTTATTTTAATGAGGTAATTTGTATGTATTGTATTTTTCTGGTGCTTAAATTAAGTATTTATACATTGTGTAAAATTGTGTTTATTGTTTTATAATTGGAAAAAAACTATACATTCATTTACGTAGTAAATGTAGTTTTGGATTTTGTTTCCCCTCAATAATAAAAACCTTCATTTAAAATCTGCATGTCGTGTTCACTTGTGTATCTTTTACTAATATTTAAATTAGTTTATTGATCTAAAACATTAAAGTGTGACAAACATGCAAAAAAAATAAGAAATCAGGAAGGGGGCAAACACTTTTTCAACCCCAGACTGGGTCGTACCAACTTGCAAAAATTGTGATCCAAACTATTGAATAAATAAATACAATTTGTAATAAAATTACAAAATTACAATAAAAAAGGACAAATATAAACAGGGCTATGGTTTATTCTTAAAATCATTTTTCAAAAAAGGACAAAAGATTCATTGCATTTTGCCTTTTAATCACTTTTTCACTGTGTGTGGTTTCTCAGAGGGAGGAACTGTCAGTCTGAGACAATTAAAATTCTCAAAGAGAAACAGAAAAAAGAAAAGGATTGTAAATTGGTTAACATAGAACATGTGGGAATTTAAAGCAGAAGTCAGAAAAACACAGGTAGGGACGGAACAGAACTCCAGAAAAACATATCCAGACCTGGATGGTTGCCCACCGAGAAGAGGTTGAGACCCCCAGCACAGCAGGCACAGCGAGGTCAACAGACAGCCCAAGCAACGGCCCTCGGAGACTCACCGCAGACGTCACCGCTGCTGTACGCTGATGCACCATGTTGGTATCCAGATCTAACAGTAGAAAGCGCTGCTTCATCTTCAGTAGCAGTTCACACTTGCTCTCATCATCCATCATGTAAATGGGAGACTTACCCAGGAGAAAAACACAGGCCTGAACCAAGAGAGGTGGATTCCTAATTGACCTGAAATAGCAGCCAAGGTGAAGAAGTATCTCACCTGGGACACTGGAAAGCTGCAGCTCAGTTAACAGTACAGCATGCAGTCACTATCAGGTTTCCATCCTCATTTCTCTTAACTCACCTAAGAATCGTCGAATCCTCAGCAATTTTCTGCGACTCTTTGGGCTTGTAGAGGTTCAGCTTTCTGTTCCTGTCTTTGATGTCCAGATTTGTCTCATCTTGCTGCTGTTTCTTATAATCAGATCCCAAAGTGCCCTCAGCTGAGCTACATGTTTCTCTAAATGCTTTTCTTCTGTTTCTTACAGTGATTCACGGTATCCTGGAGCTCTCGAATGTAGGAGAGGAACATATTAGAACTCCAAACCATATCTAGTTCAACCTTCTTTTTTTCCTCATCCCATTTATTTCTCTCAAAATTCAAAGTTGCCTTCAGCTGAGCAACATGGTCCTCCAGATGTTCTTGTTCCCTAATCAAATTATCTCGCTCATGCTCTGCACAATTCTTCTCCTCCTCACAGTGATTTAGAGAATCCTGGAGCTCTCTAATGGTCTGGAGCTGTAAATTGTTATTCTTCTCCATGTCCAGTTTGGACTTCTTACTTTTTTCTTTCCACTTATTTCTATTAAATTCCAAAGTGGCCTTCAGCTGAGCAACATGTTCCTCCTGTTGTTCTCGCTCCCTCATCAAATTATCTCGTTCATGCTCTGCACAATTCTTCTCTTCCTCACACTGATTCAGGGAATCTTGAAGGTCTCTGACGGTTTGAAGATGCAGGATGGTCCTCTCCTGCATGTCTTGTTTGGCCTCCTTTATTTTTAATTGCCATTTATTTTTTTCAAAATCCAAAGATGCCTGCAGCTGAGTGTATCTGCAGTCATAAACATTTCTTTTGTGCTATGCCATGTCCACAAGGTGGCGATTTCACAATTAAATATTCATATCTTTGGTTATTTTTTTTGTTAGTTTAACTTGTTTATTTTTATAATTCAACATTTTTTATAATATGTATATTTGTCTGGGTTTTTTGATTTTCAAGATTTATGTAAAATATTTTTGTTTTGGGTTATATTATTACATATCACCATCATACTTGGTGGGACAGGTCACTTCCTGTTCACCGCATGCAAGAAAAAGCCACGATGAGCATTGAAAGCTGCTACGCTTTTTGTTTTTGAAAAATTTCTCTAAACCTTCTGAAGAGCTCCATGTTTACGTGTCTTTACTCACACGCACACATCTCGGAAATGAGAGAAACAGAGCTGCGTTCTGACTTACATAGACGTTGCCTTACTGTGATGTCACACAAAGATGCTCTGCCCTCCAACCTCTTTCTCGCTCTCTCTCTCTCTCTCTCTCTCTCTCTCTCTCTCTCTCTCTCTCTAAATAAGATAAAAACGGCTGTAAACTGTGTATAAAGTGAGTGAAGGTCAGCGGGACTCCATGCTCTCTGAGGACGGACCGGGGCTAGCTTAGCATGCTAACTTCAGAAGATATCTATGTTACATAATACATAGCGGTTTAAAAGGCTGCATTCTTACTAAACTTAAAAATGTTTAGCTAGGATTTAAATGAATCTATCTATCTATCTATCTATTTATCTATCTATCTATCTATCTATCTATCTATCTATCTATCTATCTATCTATCGACTACATGTGTGCAAACATCATCACAGTATGATCGATGTGAAAGTGCAAATATATTGTGTATATAATCCACTGGTGGGCGGTCAGGGCCAGTAAAGCCTTCTCTGCTGGCCTCAACACTATCACAAGCACTGACCTACATTTACAACTTAAATTGTAATATTTGTTTCATTAAATTGTATTAATTATTTCCCAAAAGTCTATTCTTTTCATTTCGTAGCGTTTCTCCAATCAGATTTCAGCCTCTATGTGCTGCCATGTCAATCCAGGGCCTTCAAAGTCTGTACTGCTGGCCTTTTATCTCAGTCTCTAATAGAAATGTAGCCAAGGATAGCGTCAGCATTTTCCATCATCTGATTGGTTGGTCAGAAAGAAACTGTTACAGCCAAGTTACACTAAAAAAACACGTGTGTAGCTCTGTGTACACATAATTACATCTTAGTTAAACTTTTTAATGGCTATGGAGGAAGAGAAATTTATTTAGTTTCGGACATTCTTAAAAATACATATCAAAGAAAAGCTAGTCATCATGAGGAGGTCGGCTAAACCCTAAAGCTAGCTAGCTTGTCTTAGCCCATAAAAAGGTTTGTTCTCCACATCCAGAACAGTGAATACGAGCGGTACCACTGGATTACAGCCTCTGAGGAGCGGTGCACATTATGAGTTTGCATCTCTGGTGAGTAGATTGTATTTTATTTATTTTTATGTTTTTGTTATGTTATTACACAAATATTGGTTCTGAACTGCTCCAGATGATGTAGGTGCACAGTTGCAGTTGTAGTGTAGATTTTTGGAGTCTTAACTGGGTTTCTTGCTTTAGTAAAATGGTTTTCACCTTCATATGTGAAATGCCTCTATCTCTGTAATGCCACACGTTGTTATATTGCATATGGTATTGATGGTTTCTATAATTGCGACGTGGTAGTGGTGGTATTAGGTATTAGATTAAGTTGGGTAAGTACCGCCTAAAGGCCCAGGTACCAAATGCACAGCCCTCCACTGATATAATTCAATAATATATAAAGGGTGTATGTGGTCATCCACAATGCTGGTGGCTTTGTAAGACCAGATGAGGTTCTCCACAGCTGAACACAAAGATTGTTGAGTCAGCACCAGTCCATTATCCACTGCATTTCCCGTCTGAAAGCGTCTCATCGTTTTTGTTGATGAGACTCATGCCGGTCATGTGACTGCTAAACGTGATGATTAGAGCTGTGCATTGCAGCACAGTCATGATTCACAGTGTGAACAGCTGGTGACTGAGGATACAGACCTGGGGGATGCATTGCTCACTATAATACTAACTACTGTGATTTCTTAGAGTTTTGTGACTCGGTCTGACGACAAAGGAAGCTGATTTGCGTAATGCATTTATTGACGGCTGAGGGAACGCGCTGTGTGCTGTTTTTTCTCCATGATTCCAAAGTCTTCAGAGCTGCTTCAGGGTTGCTGGGTGGCAGATCATGAATGGCATAGATGACTGAGAGCTGCACTTCCCATGGCATACCTACACACAACATCCAATACAAAATTAGGGTCTGCTGAAACACAAAACTAAAAATCAGAGAATAAAGATAAAGATTGATAAAAACATCTTTATTTGATGCTTTAGAAATTCCTTTTGAGAAGTTTTGCATTCCAAACTGAATAATGCTTTTTGCCAGGTTTTCGAGTGACGTTAGCATGTTCACCTTAAGTCCTAGTTGACCAAGTCGCCCCCTGATTAAAAAGGACAGAAACAACGAGTAAAAAGCTAAAGAATCCAGGAATAATGTAAGATGTTGCTCTGAAACAGGATTTACAGTAAACTTATCAAGTAGCCTGAAAACTGCTGCTACACAGACGTCTCGGAACGGTGTTTGCTCTGTTCTTGCTTGCATCAGCCAAGTGTCCAGGATCAGCCAAAAAACCTTCCTAGTAAATAAAAAAGAGGAGAAATCGATATGTTGATGGTCTTTGTAGTGGTTATGGAGCAGCCATTGTGGTTTTATGATCACTTGTGATTTTATGCAACATGAATGGGAACTTTGCAATATTTCAAACGACCTCTTGATTATTGACCGTTAATGGAAAAAATCATCAATAAGAACTAGGTCACAGGTTAAAAGTACTTTTTACTTGTCACATGTACCTTACAGCACAGAAAAATTATTTCTTCACATACCCCAGTGATGATAGAAAGCCGGGGGCAGAGCACTGGGTCAACCATGACTACAGCACCCCTGGAGCACAGAGAGTTAAGGGTCTTGCTCAAGGGCTGGAACTTAGTGATTCTGGGGCTTGAACCCACGAACTTCCGATCAGTAATCCAGAGCCTTTACCACTGAGCTACCACTTCCTGAAAAAAGACCCTCTCATGGTGAAATACTTACAGCTAAAGTTACAGAATTCTCTCTGACTGTCTGAACACTGATCCTGGAAACTTCATTTATAAATGCACAATAAACATTTCCTCACAGAAACATCACCATATCAACAATTACTCAATATTTCCCTGTGAGATCTTATTGTATTAAAGATAAGATATAAAAATGCCGCCTAAATATTAACTTTAAAGCTGAAATACTCTCATCGATGATGTAATAAAAAAAAAAAGTCTGCAAATTAACAAAACAATAGGACATAAATACACTGTTAAAAAAAAAAAAAAAGACATTGGATATAAAAAGTTGACACATCTTATAAAATTCCATCTTATCAAATTGCAGACAGAAATAACAATATAGCTAATATAAATATGCAAACACATCTAAATGATGACAAAATATTAATTAATTCAACTACAACCAAGTAGGAAAATGTGTTGGTCCAACGAGACAAAGGTTAAACGTATTTCCCATAAATCTAAAAGGTATGTTTGGTGCAAAGCCAATACAGAGCATCCTCCAAGTAAATAATACAAGAAACAAAACCCCTAAAAGTCAAAAAAACCACATCTAATTAGTCCGAGCATGCAGCAAAGTAATCCAGGCATAAACACAGAACAAAAACAGAGAAAAAAAGCAAAAAAAAAAAAAAAAAGTCGTAAAAACAGGCAGGCAAACCGGTGGAAAAAGGGCAGGAAAACCACAGAAAGAATCGGGGAAGAAAGCAATATTCCGGCAGAAAGGAAGAGTTCTTAGGGTTCTTAAATATTGGGCAGCTGAGACGGGTTTGAGACGGGAAAACTGAAAGTTTGGATCTTGGGAGTTTGAGGCGGACCACAACAGTGTTGATCACTTTAGAAGTGGAACAGGGGCCTGTGTGTGTTTGTGTGTGAAAGCGTTGGGCAAGTTTCTATTATACAGCCTTGAAAGAGAGGTCTCGGGTGGACAGCCAGACCTTCTGCCCTACCCGGTACCGGGTGCGGGTCATCGTCGTTTGCCATGAAACCATGAATGGCACCTTGGCCCCCTCAAGCCAATGACACCACTAAAATGTTAATAAAATCTATAATGTAGCATTCTGTACTACACTGTAAAAAATGTCCGTAAATTTAACAGTAAAATACCGTATAAATGCTTCAGGATAAAACCGTTAAGCATCATCCAATCATAATAAACGTTGCACCTTGGTGCCAGTGGGTAAAGAATTTGATTAGCTAAATACTGACGGCAGCATTTGCTTTCTCGCATTGCAGCAGTGGTGAAATTGCGATACTTGCGAGCACTGTCGGAGCTGAACTACAAATTGGTAGAAATATTCTTTAAGATAAATGTGTATGGGCACATTGGCAAGTTGGATTAAACTGTTTTAATTAGTGTGCGGTTTTAAACACGAGTAGCATGTATCCGGTCCCTGTTTTCATGACGCATAAACATGATGCAAAGATGATTTTATCATTCATGAGGAATGTTTGTGCAACAAAGAACAAGCATGTTTTACAGGCTATCACAAAATTACAAGTTTTGAGAGGACAAAAAAAATGGTTGCTCAGAGGATGAAAGACATAATTCTTCCACTTCTCTCCTATTTTGATAAGAAAGAGGAGCTTCTTCATTATGTAGAAGAGACAAGCCTCGCAAAGGATGCACAGTTGGAAAACCTGCCTGTGACACCTTGCACTATTGTGTGTGGTAAGTTTGTGTGTTTTTACATATTTTCCACAACACAGACTAATAACTCGGTTTACAAAAATATTCTGCTTCAAAAGTTTAGATGGGTCATTGACGGATAAGACTTTTTAATAGGCCAATTTTAAAATACCAGAAATATGGATATCTTTGGCCATTTTCTAAACATTTGGAATATAGTGTACACATGCCTTTTTAAACAAAAGTAAAAAATTTTTACATTTTATTGTTTTTACACTTAAGTTAATAATACATAGCCTTAAAAAAAAGTCATGTGGGGCGACCGTAATTTATCTCAAAATTCACATTTTTATGTATCATTAAGACTAGTAGAACTCATATCAGTAAGTAGATAAACTGATGAAGAAAGATAAACTTTAGTGCCCTTTCATTTTATAAAAAACATTATTTCACAAGTTTATTCTACAGGGAGTGCAGAATTATTAGGCAAGTTGT
>MU555303.1:8759-19602 GCA_024362625.1 Silurus asotus
CCACTGATTTCAGGAAAAGGAGAGGCAGTGCACTGGGCCAGGAGACATGATATTAAATACAACACAGTGTCACTGAGGCTGTACCAGGATACGAGCGCAGCATTAGTAAAGAAACACGCCGGATTCACAGAAGTTACACAGTCCCTCATTCAGAAAGACATAACATAGTACAAGGAGTTTTGTTTTATGTTATGTCTTCAGAAGTTCTTAACAGTGAGGAAACTTGTGTTGGTGACTGCATCTCTGTGCTGTTTTTACCTGTTTACATTTATATTTGCACATGGCTAATAAACTGATTTAGCCAAATTTCCTGGGGGGTTGAAAGTTAGATTTGTTAGCTGGAATGTAAAAGGCCTAAACGGCCCAACCAAAAAGAGCAGGATTTTGGCATATCTAAGAAAATTTAAATCTGAAATAATATTCCTACAGGAGACACACCTACGTATTAGCGATAAGTTTAGACTCAGGAAATCGTGGGTGGGGCAGATTTATCACTCTAATTTTGACTCTAAGGCACGGGGCACTGCCATTTTGATACAAAGAAACATTTAATTTACGGTCTCTGCTTCTATTATGGATCCTCGGGGTAGATATGTTATAGTCTCTGGGAGTTTGTATCATGTTCCTGTTTTATTAGTTAACGTATATGCCCCCAACTGGGATGATGTAAGTTTTATTAATAAGCTTGTTTCTACTCTGCCAGATCTTAACTCCCATCTTATGATATTTGGTGGTGACATGAATACTGTTATGGATCCACCCCTCGATCGTCCAACCCCAGGTTATTATCCCGTTCTAAGATGGCCCAAGCCTTATCCACATTCTTAGATCAAGTGGGAGCCGTTGATCCGTGGCGATTTCTGTTTCTACGCAGCAAAGCATACTCCTATTTCTCGCAAGTACACCACTCCTATTCAAGAATCGATTACTTCTTTATAGATAAATCTCTCCTTCCTTCTGTTGAACAAATCCATTATTTACCTATTGTGGAATCAGATCATGCTCCTGTGCATTTAGATCTCATTTGCAATCTGAGTACTTCTGGAGACGGAATACGTCCTTGTTATCAGACCCTGAATTCTGTACATTCGTAACCACAGCCATGGATAACTTCTTACTGCATAACAGATCAGAATCTATATCAGCAGCTACATTGTGGGAAACACTGAAAGTAGTCATAAGGGGGGAAATAATCTCATATACTTCAACTCTAAATAAAAAGCGTAAACAAAAATTAGACAATTTAATTGACTCTATTAGGAGACTGGACAGCCTCTATTCTGTGTCTCCCTCACCAGAACTTTATAAGGAAATGTTGAGCCTTCAAGTCCAATATAACCTGCTCTCAACAAATAAAACTGAATGGTGCTTATTACGTGCTAGAGGGTTAGGGTTATGAACATGGGGAAAAGGCAGGTCGACTTTTAGCCTACCAATTAAAATCTAAAGCTGCCTGTCAAATTATACCTCGAATTCAAAACAATGATGATTTAATCTTTAATCCTACTGAAATTAATACAACCTTCAGGAACTACTTTTTAGATTTATATGCTTCTGAAAGCCCTACATTAAACTCTGGAATGCTGGAAATTTTTGGGCAGTATAGAAATACCCACTCTTGATTCAGTGCAGAAAACATCTTTGGAGGGAAACGTACAAATGGAGGAAATTCTAAATGCTATTACATTAATGCAGAACAAAAAGACCCCTGGTCCAGATGGCTACCCAGTAGATTTATACAAAAAATTTACAACTAAATGAGCCCCTATTCTTCTTGCTATGTTTAAGGACTCTTTTGTAAGGGGAAGCTTGCCAAGGACCAAAAAATAAATAAAAAGTTATCTGTTGCTTAATGTTACTGTTGTTTGCTATGATGCTTTCCTCTGTTCCTTCCTCAATAAAAAAATTATATAAAAAACAAAAAAAACACCACATGAACATTTAAAGTGGGAAGTGGCCACTGCCAAATGCTGTAAACCGTTAAATCAGCAGCTGTTTACAAATCTGCTCTACTAATCAGTGGATGGAGGATGAAGGAGTTCTGACCAATCAGAGCTCTTAAAAAGATTTATTGCCATTATTTCAAACTACACACACACACACACACACACACACACACACACACACACACACACACACACACGGAGCACAGTGAGAAGTACAGAACCTGAGACAGAGCTGAGCCTTTGACCCTGAGCAGCACTGAGGTGTGTATAAGTTGTGTATGAGGTGTGAGGTGTGTATGGTGTGGTCATGTGACCTGCAGGAACCCTGGGGGGGTGAGGGTGTGGTCCGTGTACCTTCAGCAGCTTGACGGTACAGATGAGGTTTCTGTCTTTGGGCAGAGAGAACAGTGTGTCCATCAGGTCCTTCAGTGCAGTGAGGAGGATCTCAGCCCGAGACATGGTGCCCTTCACACGCTTCACCTGGGGGGAGAGGGAGCAGGTCAGCTCAGACTCAGATGTTCCTCAGATGTTCCTGAGATCACATAAACTTCACATTAACTTGTGCATTTTTCCCCCAAACATATTTGATGTAAACTGTGAAACCATCTCCATCTTCTGATCCACAAACTCACCTGTAATGTTTTACTCTCAGCAGCTTGTTAGTGTGTGTGTGTTTGTATCTCTCTCTCTGATGAAAAGACACAGCTGCTTCACTGTGAGCTTCTACAAGCCACTTCTACCTTCACAGGAATCTCCTCCTGATTAAAGCTTCCACTTGTTCTATCTCTGCTGGTTACTAAAACCTTCCTTTCATCACACTCACAATCCTGCTGCAGTGTATCAACATCTCAGTCTGGGTTCTGTCACATCATCCATCTTCATTCGGCCTTTAGAGCTCCACTACTTCACACTGCCCCCTACTGATCAAATAGCAAAAGGTTTATTAATAGTATTTGTGTTTGTTTTAATGAGGTATTTTGGGGTGTTGCAGAAGAAAACATGTCACACATCTGGGATGAGTGAGGTGAAGTAAATAAGGAGAGAATCAGGTGAAGCTGTTAAGACTTTGAGACGAGAAGTGCAGACGTACATCCTGGTGCTTCCTGTGTATCCACCAGGTTACTCTGGGAAGAGCAGACGAGGTGAGGAAGGAATCGAGGAAGGAAGCTATTCTGAAGTCCTCCATCCAGGATCTTACATTCTGTCCAGTTCTAATATTTCACAATCAGTTTTAATTCTCCAGAGAAAAAACACAGCACCGGTCTTTATGTTCTCTTCAGAAATCTTATGTTTAAAAGAGTGTCTCGTAAATGTTATGATAATTTTACTGAAAATAAAATCAGTTACCCAACATCAGATTTTATAACTGTATGAACCTGTTAGGCCACACCCCCAGTTTTGGGACTCGAGCTGTAAATGATCATCTTCTTATTTAAAGGGTAATAATTTCTGACTAAAGTGTGTTACAGATACAATTTGAGGATCTGTGGAAAGAAGACATTTTGGCCGTTACTATCATCATCCAGAGTTTATAATCTTTTAAAAGATGCTGAAGTGCCCTGAAATTTTTTTTACCGTAATGATGTGTTTTTATTTCAGATTGAAACACATGAGATCAGTCCTGGAGCAATCCAGAAAAGTCCTGAGGTGAAAGTCACATATTTTAAATGTGATGAAGACATCAGGAAAATGAAATTCCTACTAACATTTATCTAAGACTATGTCTGGTGTCTTTCTGCTGCACATGTTGCAGATCGCTAATGGATGTTATTTTTACACTCCGTGTAGAACTAAGAGCGGTGACGTCATTTTAGTGTTATGCGAGTGTTACGTCATCTGGTCATCACATCAGGATCCGCTTTTATAAACACCGCCGATTAAACTTACAAATGCGATTATCGTCCGATTATATAATCAGTGACCGATTAATCAGAACATCCTTCATCTCAAATACACTTAAAATCCTCACAAAATTCAGGATATGAGGCAGAAAATGTCTAAATATCTAAATGTATTACATAAAGTTCATTTTCTACAACAATTCAATAAACAATAAGTTCATATTAACACACATATTTTAGACACCACGGCGCCTGTTTTCACTCGATTTTACCACCAAAAATAATCCAAACAAATCCACTGCACTGTTCCGATTCTCTGAGACACATGATGGTGATTCATTCCTGAACGAATCACTCGTTTAAATGATTCGGTTCAATCACAATGACTCACTTATTGACAGTGACCTGCTGCCACCTACTGGCGGTTTTTATTTTTAAACAATTGAATTGTGAGTGTAATACAGCAAAATTGATATAGATCTTCAATTTACATATAAATAATAGTAAAAAAAAAGCAGCATCTAACAAGTAAAAAAAAGAAAAGAAAGAAAATATAAAGGGAGGAACAGATCAGTTCAAAACAGTGTACAATAAGAGCTGTTGGGGAATTAATCATACATACTGAGATAATAAATCATAACTGAAGGTGATAAAAGAAATGTTGATCTCCTTCTCCCTCCATTATATCACAGAAATCTGAGCTTGAAATAAAGAACATAATTGGTTTTCAAATATTTATTTCCAAATGTACCTTTCAGAATAAATATATTTTTTTTCTATTGAAAATAAAAAGTGATGTTGATCCACTGTAAATGTATTTATGTGTAATGGGTGTTTTTTTCACTTTGTTTTGCTGTTAGATGTTTTGCTTGTAATACACACGTGTCAATACGTTTCCGAGTCTGAACTTCTCCACCTTCTCCACCTCTTCTCCCTGCAACCGCACCCCTCGACTGCCTTCCCTCATTCACACACATGTACTCTGTCTTATTTCTACTGACTTTCATTCCCCTTCTCTCCAGCGCATATCTCCACCTCTCCAGGATCTTCTCAACCTGCTCCATACTCTCACAACAAATCACAATATCATCTACAAACATCATAGTCCACGGAGACTCCTGTCTGACCTCGTCCGTCAATCTGTCCATCACCACTGCAAACAGGAAAGGGCTCAGGGCCGATCCTTGATGCAGTCCAACCTTCACCCCGAACCAGTCTGCCATACCTACTGCACACTTCACTGCCGTCACACTGTCCTCATACATGTCCTGCACCACCCTCACATACTTCTGACACACCAGACTTCCTCATACAATACCACAACTCCTCTCTCCACCCTGTCGTACGCCTTCTCTAAATCCACACAATGCAGCTCCTTCTGACCTTCTCTATACTTCTCCATCAACGTTCTCAAAGAAAGTAAGGCATCTGTGGTGCTCTTCCTCAGCATGAAACCATACTGTTGCTCACAGATGGTCACCTCTTCTCTCAGCCTGGCTTCCACTACTCTTTCCCAGAACTTCATGGTGTGACTGATCAACTTAATTCCCCTGTAGTTACTGCAGGTCTGCACATCTCCTTTATGCTTAAAGATCAGTACCAGCACACTCCTTCTCCATTCCTCAGGCATCCTCTCTCCTTCCAAAATCCTGTTAAACAATCTGGTTAAAAACTCCACTGCATCTCCCCTAAACATCTCCACGCTTCTACCGGTATGTCATCTGGTCCAACCAACTTTCCACTCTTCATCCTCTTAATCGCTGCTCTCACTTCCTCCTTACTAATCCTATCTACATCCTTCTTCACCAACTCCACATCATCCAACCCTCTCTCTCTCTGATTTTCCTCATTCATCAGCTGCTCAAAATCCTCCCTCCATCTTCTCAACACACTCTTCACACTAGTCAACACATTTCCCTCTCCATCCTTTACTGCTCTAACTTGCAGCACATCCTTCCCAGCTCGGTCCCTCTGCCTGGCCATTCGCTACAAATCCTTTTCTCCTTCCTCAGTGTCCAACTTCTCCTACAGCTCCAAGATTTTTCTTGCTGCACATGTTGCAGATCGCTAATGGATGTTATTTTCACACTCCGTGTAGAACTAAGAGCGGTGACGTCATTTTAGCAGCGCGGGAAAACTGAGTCTTGCGAGTGTTACGTCATCTGATCGTCCCTTCAGGGTCCACTTTTATAAACACCGCCAATTAAATTTACCAACGCGATTATCGGCCGATTATATAATCAGTGACCGATTAATCAGAACATCCTTCATTTCAAATACACTTAAAATCATCACAATATTCAGGATATGAGGCAGACAATGTTTAAATGTCTAAATGTGTTACATAAAGTTCATCAATATCACGAAACGTGACTTTTTTTTCTCTAAAAATCAGCACGATTACAAATGTGATGTTGATTCTCTACAAGTCAAGTTAATATTAACACACTTATATTTTAGACACCACAGCCCTCGATTCACTCGATTTTACCACCAAAAAATAATCATAACAAATCCACTGCATTGTTTCGAGTCTCTGAGACACATGCTGGTGATTCATTCCTGAACGAATCACTCGTTTAAATGATTCGGTTCAATCACAATGACTCACTTATTGTCAGTAACTTGCTGCCACCTACTGGCGGTTTTTATTTGTAAACAATTTGTTAATTAAGAAATAAATTGTCAGAATTTTACAGCAAAATATTAATAATAGTAAAAGAAAACCAGCATCTAACACAAGAAAATAATAAAAGAGAAAATAAAGAAAATATAAAGGGAGGAACAGATCAGTTCAAAACAGTGTACAATAAGAGCTGTTGGGGAATTAATCATACATACTGAGATAATAAATCATAACTGAAGGTAATAAAAAACAAAAGTAATTTGATCTCTTTGTCCTTCTGTTATATTACAGAAATCTGAGCTTGAAATAAAGGAAAAAATAGTTTCCATATATTTATTTCCAAATGTACCTTTCAGAATAAATATATTTTTTTTCTATTGAAAATAAAAGGTGATGTTGATCCACTGTAAATGTATTTATGTATAATGGGTGTTTTTCTCACGATGTTTTGCTTGTAATACACACGTGTCAATACGTTTCCGAGTTCTGCTTCTGTATACAAGATTCTCAGCAGAAATTCACAAGATTTTATTTTCTGGTTTCATTGGAAGATTTACAGATAAAATCTTAAAGAAAAAGTTTAATAAGTGCAGAAGTGCAGAACATTCACCACACGTGTGTGGTGTTTAAACTGATTTTATTTCCCCTCACTGGGGTAAAATTCCTCCTCAATCCAGTCGTATTGAATTCATTTAACATGCTGTTAATAGTTTTGTTACTGAGAAACAGCTGCTAGTTGACTAAAATCTTTATTTAATAAAAGAAGACATGATTTAGAATAATTGATTTTCTAAGTAGAGAAGCTGAAAGGAGTTTCATTAGAGAAGGAATGAAATGAGTTGAATGTGTTAAGTAGAAAACATCTGCATGATCAGTAAGATGAAGATCTACAGGATTGAATGTGATGTTCTGAATATTACAGAGACGTTACAGCTGTTACAAAAAGCTCGAGTGCTGAAAGGAAAAGCAGAGCTGATGAGATGAAAACGATGAAAAGTGCTTTTTCAGCCTCCAGGAACAAAATCACCCAATCAGAAGCTCCTTTATTGCAATATAAGAGATGAAGTAAAGTTCAGACATCATGAGAAGCTGCTCTTCATGAAAGTGTTTGGGTCTGGATGTTCTACCTCAGGATGAGGAAGGAGCAGAATGAGAGGGTTTTATGAAGAGTGTTGAAGCACAGCGTTTCCAAAACCTTCGTTAAACGTGTCTACACGTGCTGAAAGACCTTTTCCTTTAACTTCCCTCTAAAAGTCCATGTTCAGGTCACGTGACTCTGCTGTTCCATCTGCTGATCAATGATCAATCACTTCTATCAGGTTCTTCTCCTGTTCTACTGAGGTGCAGGAACTTTTGGCTTCTTCACAAGTAGACGTTATTAATCGATTATCCAGAAAGTTTGTTTAAATACTGAGGAAAAACATTTAAAAGTGTTATTAATTTTTGGTTATTTATTAAATGTGATGATGTCATGAAGATCTTCTCTGGAGTTTAATGTTCTTACAGAAGTTTCTGTTTAATTCTCCATCTAACAGTGTGCAGCGTTTCAGCGTGTTCACAGTAAAACATCTCTAACATCAGAAGACTGGAGGCTGAGTTTCATCTCCAAAAGCTTCTCATCATCTCCACGCTGAGGTTTGTGTGATCTTCATCTCGAAATACGTCTCGGTGTGGTGTGTTTTAGATGTAGTGAGATTGAGATGAGATCTCCATGTCGGGGTTTAACTGATAAACTGGGGTCAGGAGAAGTGAATATTAGAGGAAGATGATCAGTAATTAAAGGCAGTGAAGTTGCTGAAACAGGAAAGTGATTGATTCTGGAATAAAAGTGAAACATTCTAGAATTCAGCTGAATGGAGTGAATAATATTTATAATATAATATTATTACTGAAGAAAAAACAGAGAGAAACAACAATAATAATAAACAACAATAACAATAAGAGACTGATAATAAACAGCACTTTCACACGTCCTTCTTCCTTTAGTAAACAATTTTTCAATCAATACAAATAAATCAGTAAATAAAATATATAAATAAACACACACACACACACACACACACACACACACTGTGAAAGTGATGAGAGAAACAATGAGGAGAAGCAGAACAACACTGTTGGTCCACTACACGTGACTGCAGAAGCTGTTAGAATGTGCCACACCTTCCAGCTACACCAGAAACTCAGATCAGATGAAGTTCTACACCTTTTATTAAATCTCAGATCTCTGGAGTTCATACTGAACAGAAACGTTTGGTGGATCCTCTAACAGAGTTTCATTTATTCCCCAAAACAGCATCAGATCTTTAACCCAGAGAGAATAAAGATGTTTATCTGATTTCCAATCCAGCAGTTTTCATCTCCGAGGCTGAAGACACACAGAAGCACGAGCATCTGACATCCCCTGGGCGTGACTGTACCTCACTCAGGTTCTCCAAACACTGCCATTTCATTACCAGGCTTAATATTCTTATTATACGCCTCAGACAGGATTTTAATTATATTTCTCCAAGGATCAAACAGTCCAAAACATCTGCTCCAAACCTTCTGCAGCAGAGCCACAACGCTCACAGTTACACTGGTGTAAATCTTTAACGGTTTAACGTTGCTGTAATGGAGTCTGTGGAGAATATTGACCTGAATCACGTTTAAACCAGTGCAAGAGGTCCCTTTCACCCTGAATAATGCAGTGTTCCAGGTTTCCTCTGATATCTCCACTCCCAAACCTCTGTCCATTCCACATGGAGTTTATTCAGATCTAGATTTTACTGACAGTATAAACTTCTCCCTTTAAACGTAGTGAAATATTTAAAACTGCACCACTCCTGCACGAGGAGGAACAGGGGGAAGATGTGGGACAGGGGCTTTGGATCAGATGATGAACTTGAAAACATCTAAACACGTGTTAGCAGATTGTATTTTAAGGAGAGAGATGAGAATGAGGCAAAAACATTCTCTATTAAAAGATCAGTACATTTAAAGACCTGACTGATGCCACTGACTGAAACTGAGTCCAGTTGATCTGGAAGGAACATGAGGTTCTTCATAATCTCACCACTGCTCTTCTCCCTTTTTCCAAAATGGCGGCGCCCCAAAATGGCGGCGACCATATCAAAATAAAAGTCCCCTCATAATTGAATCTGTGGATCCACTACATAAAGATCCTCTGTGTTCTGTGTCTCTACTGTAAATGGCAGTAAAATGCTTTGAGCATCTAAACGCTATTTATAGGGGTTTGATGGATAAAGTATAAGGTAAAGGGGTAAGAGGGCACCCTTGTCACAGTGGAGAAGAATAATAACTTCACCAGTGGGAGAAAATGTGTTCCAAAGCTGAATCTTTCCAGCACTGAGAATAAATATTTCCACTCGACCCTGTCAAACGCTTCTTCAGCGTCTAGTGAAGGGAGAATGTGAGGTCCTGAGAGAGTTTAGATGAGTGGATTATCACCAGCAGTCTCTGAATATTACTAAAACAATGACGATCTCTGACAGAAACACGTTTAGTCTCCTGAAATGTAATTCTCTGTTACTGTATCTAAACATAAAGTAAGGATTTTAGACATGATTTTATTATCAGGGTTTAGGAGCGAGATGTGGCCTGTAACAGAGAGAGATCTTTACCAGGTTTTAACAATAGAACTATGTTCGCTTCATTTTAGGTTTCTTGCAAACGTCCTCAAACATGTCTAGAAGAATATGGACTCATTTAGTTGTGTATGCATCTGGACCAGGGGTCTTTTATTCTACATTAATGTAATTGCATTTAGAATTTCCTCTATGTTTTTCTACAAATATGTTTTCTACACTGAATTAAGGGTGGGTATAATCTACATTCCAGCTTTCCACAATCTTTACAGCTTTCAGACGTGTTAAACTTTAAATAAACTACAAACATTAAACAGTAACAAAAGCAGAAATTCCGTCTCTTATTAAAGTTTTAGATGATCACAATCCTGAGTGTTTTATCATCATCATATTTACCTCCACAGAGAGTGATTATTATTATTATTTACCTTGTGAATAATTACTTTACTGTTCTCCTTATATGTTTTGCTTTCCTAGCGTGGAATATAAATCAACAGCAAGCAAAACTCTGTTCAAGAGCCAGGATACGAGCACCTTCTCCTTTATTAGTTCCATGTGCTGTTTACACAAACAAACTCAGCGGCCATTAACCCGAGTAAAACTGTAAATGAAAGAAAAGAAATATATAGAAAATTAATAATGAAGTCAAGTCAAGAAGCTTTTATTGTCATTTCAACCATATATAGCAGATGCAGTACACAGTGTAACCCAGATAAAGTTATGGGTATTTGTTTTAGGTTTATGCATTTATGCTCAAGAAATTGTTTGAGTTTCATATAAATAGTTTTATTCATTGGCCAGCAATGAGGTGATGTAATACGGTCACGTGACACCTGTATAAGG
>MU555303.1:19896-56183 GCA_024362625.1 Silurus asotus
TCAAAAGCCATACATCCTACATGTTGATGCCAGCTTAAAAGGACTAGGCGCTGTACTATATCAAGAGTCTGCTGAGGGCTTACGACCAGTCGCGTTTGCTAGCCGAAAGCTGAGCACATCTGAAAGAAACTACCCTGTACATCAGTTAGAATTCTTGTCGCTCAAGTGGGCCGTAGTGGACAAGTTTCATGAGTACCTGTATGGAGCAAGATTTACAGTACGTACTGATAACAACCCCCTTACATACGTGCTGTCCACCGCAAAGCTCAGTGCTGTAGGGCATCGCTGGCTAGCTGCCATCTCGACATATGAGTTTGACATTCAGTATCGACCAGGCCGACACAATATAGATGCCGACTTATTATCTAGAAACATGCCAAATGTGAATGGAGCAGATGAATGGGTAACAATACCTCAGTCTGGTGTGAAGACACTCTGCCAGCCTGGGTCTCAGCCAGCATTTCCTATCGGTTCACCTGTCTACGTTACTCAGTTGGGAGCATCTCCCCATTGTGTCCCGAGCCTGTATGCTTTCCCGACACACCTGGAGTTAAAGTCCCTTGAACTTCTGTCTAGACAGAATCTCAGGAGAGCTCAGGAAGAGGATGATGCTATTGGACCAGCCATGCAGGCTATAAATCATGGGACTTGGCCAGATGACAAAGACTCCAACCCAGAGCTCTTACGTCTGAAAAGAGAAACTGGAAAATTGTCAATGAAAGATGGCTTGTTGCATCGTTTCAGCAAACGATCATTGGGAGATGAAGTCTGTCAACTTCTCTTGCCAAGAAAGTTCAGAGAGATCGTTATGCGGGCTATGCATGATGATTTAGGGCACTTTGAGCAGGAAAGGACCATTGAACTACTCAGGAGTAGGTTCTTCTGGCCAAAAATGTCTGTAGATGTCGAAGAGTACATAAATAATTGTGGAAAGTGCATTTCTTACAAGACCCCTCCTCAGAAAGCTTCTCCATTACACCAGATTATAAGCCATGGGCCTATGGACCTGGTGTGCATAGATTTTCTTTCCATGGAGCCAGACTCCAGAGGGTTTGGTAACGTACTTGTAGTCACAGACCATTTTACACGGTATACTCAGGCTTTCCCAACCAAAAGCCAAAAGGCCCAAGTTGTGGCAAAGATCCTTATGAAAGAGTACTTTGTAAATTATGGACTCCCTACCAGGATTCATTCACATCAAGGTAGAGACTTTGAGAGCCGATTGATACGGGAACTCCTGCAACTGATGGAGATTCGTAAGTCTCGGACAACCCCTTATCATCCACAAGGAGACCCGCAGCCCGAAAGGTTCAATCGTACCTTATTGTCAATGCTTGGTACTCTGGGCCATGAGAATAACTTGGAGTCAACAAGTAAGTTACTTGGTCCATGCATACAACAGTACAATGTGTGATTCCACTGGGTATTCACCTTATTACTTGATGTTTGGGCGTGAGGCAAGACTTCCAGTGGACTTGTGCTTTGGAACATCACCTGATGGTATAGAAACCACCTGTCATTCTCGTTATGTTGCAAAGCTAAAAGAGAACTTGAAGCAAGCCTACAAGTTAGCCTCAGATGCTGCAGATAAAAGGCACCAGAGAAACAAAAGATTGTATGACCAACGAGTCACTTTTCGAGCATTAGAAATTGGTGACAGAGTTTTTCTTCGGAACTTCGGCTTGAGAGGAAAACACAAGCTAGAAAGCAAGTGGAAGCAGGAACCATATGTTGTTATGGGAAAACTGCCTAATCTGCCTGTGTTTAAGGTCAAGCGGGAGGATGGTAGTCCTGGGACAAAGACCATACACAGAGATCATCTTCTTCCCATTGGACAGCTAGTGAGAATGCCCCCTGCTGATCCTGGTAAAAATCTGCCAGTCCGACCTCGAACCAGAGCAGTTACACAAAACAAGAGGGATATAAGATCAGAAACTCCAGAGTTATCAGAGTCTTCCGATTCATCTTCTGAGTTGGAGTATTGTATAACTTCACAGAGAGAGTTTGCACCTATAGTTTCTAGACCTACAAGTGATGATGATGTGGACTCCCACCTTACTCCAGAAGAAGATTGCACAGGTGATGAATACCCTGGGAGAGAATTGGACTCTGAGTCTGATGAGAACAGAGATGAGGAGTGCAAAGAAAGTCTAACTTCAGAAGAGACATCTGGTCTTGAATCTGAGTCTGAACCAGAAAAAGAAGAGACTGATGTCCGTGAAGACATTGTTGTGGAGCCCAGACAAAAGAGATCTGTGAAGCCAACCATTAGACTCACGTATGATGAGTTAGGTAGATCCAAAGATCAGCCTCTAACTATTGTGCACAGAGGTATTGTTATTAAGATTGGATCAGAGTAGGAAAACAACAAATACATTAGTAGTTCATACAATATATACAATAGTCATTGCACCCCTAAAGATCCTTAGTTAATGTTTCCTAGTGTCTTATGAGGACATACAGACATTTAGAAGGAGGAGAGTGTAACCCAGATAAAGTTATATGTATTTGTTTTAGGTTTATGCATTTATGCTCAAGAAATTGTTTGAGTTTCATATAAATAGTTTTAATCATTGGCCAGCAATGAGGTGATGTAAGACGGTCACGTGACACCTGTATAAGGCAACAGTAATTAAAAACAATTCATTATTTGTTAAATGCTTTTTTGTATAAATAATATAAATATGTTTTAAAATTATTTAAAAATAACTTGTATTTTGTTGATAAGTTTTTTATTAATTTACGTGTCATGTTATGAGGCATGCTGGGTGCGCACGTGCACGAGGAGAGAGAGAGAGAGCGAGGGAGAGGAAGACACCGGAGCTGCTGAACTAACAAGTACGACCTGTTCTTCAATTAGTGTTAGGAAGCTAATCAGGTGTTCAGCCCGAACCCTGTGTGGTGATAGTTTCCATGCAGAGTTGGAAACACATCAGAAAGACGTGGACATCGCCTCTGACGAGCGGAGATTTAAGTTGTGGTTTACTGCGCCATGTGCTGAGACTTTGCTAATGGACCAGCGGATAGCTAGCTCAACTAGCAGGGACTACGTGTGGCGAAGGAGTATATCTCTTGAAGCATCCAACCTCTGTCTGTGTTTACATCGACCTTTTTTCTGTCTGACGCGTGCACGGTGTGCCTACAAACTTCATACCAGGTACTATTTTCCGTTTGTTGCCCTCGTGGTGAAGTAGCCATTTTCTTTGGTTTCTACGAACCCCAGCTACGTACAGGCCTGCAACTGGTATACTGAGTAAAGTTTTCTTTTACTTTTGCCGGCTTTTATTATTTGTTTTGTGGCCATTTTTGATTAAGTGAATGTTACTTGTATTATTCATTTAAAACCTTTGATCTTGAGTTTGAAAGTTATTTACCCCATATTTAATTTGACATCCCCTTTTAGTAAACTGTTATTGTTGTTTAAATTGTGTTGTGTTGTGTCTATATTTATGATATAGAATTGTATTTTATTTTCTTGGCGGTTGGTTAATACATTTAACTATAAATAGAACCCATACTCAAAGTAAAGACATTGATTAGGTTTAATATTTTCAGTTAATATTTAAAAGAACTTGGGTTAGCCACCCCATTATAGCCAGTAACGCTGGGGGCGCTACATAAATTGAAGGCACCGCTGGGATTTATTGAGTGGGTTCTGAATAATTAACGTGTTAAGTAGTGATAAATTACAACGTGGCAAGCCGAGCAGAGCTAGCGTTAGAGCTTAAAGGGTGGTGCCGTGGTGAAGCTTTAGATGAAACTCGTGCACTTATGGTTATCAGCCCAGATGACGTGAGTGTAAGTGATGTTGAAGATACGCTTCAGAAGGTGAAGAGCTGGGGTCGTGTTCGGGTCAGAGGCCGGATTTTTAGCCTGCAGCACAATAATTATATGGTCTTGTGTGAATGTAAAGAAACGGTGGGAGGAGAGAGTGTTCCTTCCGAAATTGTTCCTGATACTGGTGGTGAACCATGGCCTATCATCAGAGCAGATGAGTGCACACAAAAGGATGTGCCAGGGTTTAATCAGAAGTTAGCAGGACTACTGCAGGCTGAAGGTAAAACCTTGGATGATCTTCGCACTTTCTTTCTTGGAGAAGAGCCTGCCTCTAACCAAACAGAGGCGATATTGCGAGCTGTGTCAGATCTTTTGGATAAGACCTCTAAGCCCTCAAGTGAACATGTCAGCTATCGCCGACTACGATTTTTCTCTGGAACGTTGCCCACTCCAGCAGGGGAAGAACAGTTTGACCACTGGCTGGAGCAGGCGCGTGTCATGGTGGAGGAATGTGACTGCTCCTTCAAAGAAAAAAAACGGAGACTCATGGAAAGTCTTAGAGGCCCAGCACTAGAACTTGTTAAAGCTGTGAGAGCTAGTAATCCAGATGTGAGTCCTGAAGACTGTATAGAGGCTCTTGAGCATGCTTTTGGTACAGCAGAGACAGGAGATGACTTGTACTTTGCATTTCGTTCATTGCAGCAACAAGCTGGTGAGAAGCTCTCTGATTTCCTTAGACGGCTCGAACAGTCACTAAATAAGGTGGTCCAGAAAGGGGGTCTTCCTCCTGCAAATGCTGATAAAACAAGATTTTTTATCAGTTATTGCGAGGTGCTATAGCTTCCGACTTGATGTTGGTCAATCTCCGATTAAGAGGAAGGAAAGCAAATCCGCCCACATTTCTCGAATTATTGAAGGAGATACGTGAAGAGAAAGAATATGAAGCCTCAAGGAGAAAGATTAGTCCTGCTGTGCAAAGTGCCTGCATCAGACAGGAGATGGAGGTAAAGCAGACTGAACTTCAACACTTGAAATCTGAGATAAAAGAGCTCAAGTCATTAGTTGCTGCTGTGGTGTCAAAGCCAGCTCAAGTTAGATCAGACCATGTAGAGGAATCTTGAAGATACGCTTCAGAAGGTGAAGAGCTGGGGTTGTGTTCGTGTCAGAGGCCGGATTTTTAGCCTGCAGCACAATAATTATATGGTCTTGTGTGAATGTAAAGAAACGGTTAGAGGAGAGAGTGTTCCTTCTGAAATTGTTCCTGATACTGGTGGTGAACCATGGCCTATCATCAGAGCAGATGAGTGCACACAAAAGGATGTGCCAGGGTTTAATCAGAAGTTAGCAGGACTACTGCAGGCTGAAGGTAAAACCTTGGATGATCTTCGCACTTTCTTTCTTGGAGAAGAGCCTGCCTCTAACCAAACAGAGGCGATATTGCGAGCTGTCTCAGATCTTTTGGATAAGACCTCTAAGCCCTCAAGTGAACATGTCAGCTATCGCCGACTACGATTTTTCTCTGGAACGTTGCCCACTCCAGCAGGGGAAGAACAGTTTGACCACTGGCTGGAGCAGGCGCGTGTCATGGTGGAGGAATGTGACTGCTCCTTCAAAGAAAAAAAACGGAGACTCATGGAAAGTCTTAGAGGCCCAGCACTAGAACTTGTTAAAGCTGTGAGAGCTAGTAATCCAGATGTGAGTCCTGAAGACTGTATAGAGGCTCTTGAGCATGCTTTTGGTACAGCAGAGACAGGAGATGACTTGTACTTTGCATTTCGTTCATTGCAGCAACAAGCTGGTGAGAAGCTCTCTGATTTCCTTAGACGGCTCGAACAGTCACTAAATAAGGTGGTCTAGAAAGGTGGTCTTCCTCCTGCAAATGCTGATAAAACAAGATTAGAACAGTTATTGCGAGGTGCTATAGCTTCCGACTTGATGTTGGTCAATCTCCGATTAAGAGGAAGGAAAGCAAATCCGCCACATTTTTCGAATTATTGAAGGAGATACGTGAAGAGGAAGAATATGAAGCCTCAAGGAGAAAGATTAGTCCTGCTGTGCAAAGTGCCTGCATCAGACAGGAGATGGAGGTAAAGCAGACTGAACTTCAACACTTAAAATCTGAGATAAAAGAGCTCAAGTCATTAGTTGCTGCTGTGGTGTCAAAGCCAGCTCAAGTTAGATCAGACCATGTAGAGGAATCTTCCCTGACTACACCTAGTGAAAACAGTTCTGACCGTGAAGTATTAGCATTGAAAAAACAAATAAAGCGTCTACAAAAGAAATTCACACAGAATGTTGACGAATCACAAGCTACAGTCTCAGCCATAAATTCCTCAAAACCAGTGGCCAGTTCTCCAAGAAAATCATTCAGGGGTTCAGATCAACACTTCTGTTATCGATGTGGTGGAAACGGTCAAAAGTCATTAAAAAGCTAGTTCAAGCCTTGAAAGTGTCAAAGAACAGCCAACAGCCAGGTGACACCACCGCTAGTGGTTTGAATTGCACAGTGAAGAGCAATACTATTGAAAAGCCAGTGGGTACAGGAGTTCCGATGTGGTGGAAACGGTAAAAAGTCATTAAAAAGCTAGTTCAAGCCTTGAAAGTGTCAAAGAACAGCCAACAGCCAGGTGACACCACCGCTAGTGGTTTGAATTGCACAGTGAAGAGCAATACTATTGAAAAGCCAGTAGGTACAGGAGTTCCTGATGGCCTGGTTGGCCCACCTAGCATAGTGCCATTGAGAATAAATGGAAAGCCTTGCACTGCTCTGCTGGACAGTGGCTCACAGGTGACGATCATTTTCGAGCATTGGTATGAAAAACACTTGTCCGATACACCGATACAGCCTGTTTCTGGTTTGTCACTTTGGGGTTTGAGTGAATCTAGTACAAGCTACCCTTACCGTGGTTATGTAGTGGTAGACTTAGAATATCCAGCGGAGGTGCTTAGGACCATCCAGGTCGTAACACTTCTTGCTTTCATATGTCCCAGTTCTAGAGCCGAAGACCAAACACCAGTTATTGTTGGTACAAATGCTAGTCACGTCAGACGACTAGTGAAACAATGTAGGGAAAATGGTATTGATGTCACCCAAACCCTTGGCATTTCTGTTACTGTACAGGAAAATGAACCTGCACACAATGAGTTCAATGCTTCTGCCCAAGGAGATTAAGAGATTGGTCAGGTCAGATGGCAAGGTGCATGCCCTTTGATTTTACAGCCAGGAAATGCTACCCATGCAGTGTGAAAGGTTGAGTTGAAGAACCATGTGGAGCATGAGATCCTGATGATTGACTCATCACCAAAAGCTGATCTTCCTGCAGGTGTATTTCTTCACCCTATGGTTGTGCCCAGTGGAGCATTAGACATCAATAGTTTGAGTACTGGTCAAGAATGAATGTTTGAAAGAGACCGCTATACCTGTCAGAGCAGTAATAGGATGTATTTATCATGCTGTTGCAGTCACTACTATTCCTCCTCGAGAGACAGTTTCATCTGAGTTTGATGTAAATTTGATGAACTTTGGCGACTCTCCAATCTCAGAACAATGGAAAAATAGACTGCGTAGAAAACTGGCCCAGAAGTCTCATGTCTTCTCTATGCATGAATGGGATGTGGGATTAGCTAAGGGAGTGGAGCATAAAATTCGACTTTCAGATGCTCGTCCCTTTCGTCAAAGATCTCGTCGACTGGCTCCTGCTGACATAGAAGATGTGCGAAAGCATCTGCAGGAACTGTTGCAGGCAGGGATCATAGCTGAATCCAGAAGCCCCTATGCATCTCCGATTGTAGTGGTTAGAAAGAAGAATGGGACTGTCAGGATGTGCATAGATTACAGACTGCTAAATAGCCGGACCATACCTGACCAATATACTACACCCTGCATTGAGGATGCACTGAATGTACTGTCAGGGAGTCAATGGTTTTCCGTACTCGATCTGCGTAGTGGCTACTACCAGATAGCAATGTCTGAAGAAGACAAAGAGAAAACTGCATTTATATGCCCATTAGGGTTTTTCCAATTTGAACGTATGCCACAGGGCATTACAGGGGCTCCAGCTACTTTCCAAAGATTAATGGAGAAGGCAGTTGGGGGCATGAACCTCTTACAAGTCCTGGTATATCTGGATGACTTAATTGTTTTCGGAAAGAATCTGGAAGAGCACGAAGAGAGGTTGCTCAAGGTCCTAGACCGTCTTGGAGAGGTTGGGCTGAAACTTTCTGTAGATAAGTGTCAGATCTGCTTGTCCAAGGTAAAATATCTGGGATATATTGTGTCTGCAAAAGGGGTTGCTCCTGATCCAGAAAAAATTGACGCCATTACTCAGTGGCCTATGCCAACAAACCTCAAGACATTGCAGTCTTTTCTTGGATTTTGTGGCTATTATCGCAGATTTATTGCAAATTATTCTGCAATTGTTAGACCCCTTACAGAGCTCACTAAGGGCTATGCTCCCACTCAAAAGGGTAAGAAAAAAGCCTTGGATGTGACAAGAGTTTACTTGAGAGAGTCTGAACCGTTTGGAGCCAGATGGGATCAATCTTGTACACATGCATTTCAACAAATTATCCACTGTCTGTCACATGCACCAGTACTGGCCTTTGCAAATCCTCAAAAGCCATACATCCTACATGTTGATGCCAGCTTAAAAGGACTAGGCGCTGTACTATATCAAGAGTCTGCTGAGGGCTTACGACCAGTTTTAATTCTTGCAATTAAAGTCTTTCAGCTTGATATTATCCACAAGCAGAAGCAGAAGTGCTCACTGACTGGTTTGATTAAGGCATATAGACATTTTATGCTTTTTTTCCCTTGTTACCAACAAGTATGTATATCCATATGTTGCCTTTCAATAATGTCTTGTCTGTTAGATAATTATAGCCTTATGTTGATTTTTGTTCTGGTTCATTCACAGGACAGTATGGAACTATATTATAACAAGTCTAAAGTAATTGCTGTGACTGGCATGGGTTTTCCTGTTGGCGAAGTTAATAACTTTGTTGTGGGAAGTACAGAAGGGACGGTGTACGCGGCCTCTTGGCATGGCATGTGAGTGTATTCAGTCGTCCAGCCATTTGAATTCTAGAAGCCGTTGTATTTCCCTGATCCTGTGTATGTATTTTGTTTGTTTAGTAAGGCTGGAATAAATAGGATGTTTAAGGGCCACCAGGGGCCAGTCACTGGCATTAGCTGCCACAATGCTGTGGGCCCCATTGATTTCTCCAACCTTTTTACCACCTCATCCTTTGACTGGACTGTGAAACTGTGGTCAACCAAAGTAAGCTTTTTTTTATATCTTTCCATTTTGTCAAATAGTTGTAATTTATAATGACTTATCCAGAGGGACCCATATCATGGTTGGCCCTGTGTTTGGACCCCAACCAAAAAAATGGGGATATTTATATAGTACAAAGGATGTTACTGTACTGTAATATATACTGTGATGTGACATATAAAGGCTTCTTCTTCTGAAAAGAAAATTATACAGTTGTGTTCAAAATTATTCAACCCCCAATGCTGTAAATGGTTTTAGGGAATTTAGTGTACATTTGTAATTGTATTCAGAATGAAATCCTACAAGGACTTCTTAAAGAACCATATGCAACTAAAATGACATCAATTAGTTTTGTAATACAGTAGTAAATGTTTCTTTTGTGAATTCTTCATTGACATAATTATTCAACCCCTTAAAGACTACCACTCTGAAGAACAGAGGTTCAATGAAGTGTTTTCAATCAGGTATTGAAAACACCTGTGGATATCAGGGAGCAGCAATAAAGCCTAATAAGCACCAATTAGGCAGCTTTAAAATGACTGTGATACTCAGCTCCTTCTAGACATTTACTGGTGTGGTTACAAACATGGTGAGGTCAAGAGAATGGTCCAGGAAGACAAGAGAACAGGTGATTACTCTTCACAGGAAGGGCAATGGCTATAAGAAGATTGCAAAGATGTTAAACATACCAAGAGACACCATAGGAAGCATCATTCGCAAATTCAAGGCAAAGGGCACTGTTGAAACGCTACCTGGTCGTGGCAGAAAGAAGATGCTGACTTCGACTGCTGTGCGCTACCTGAAGCGTAGAGTGGAGAAAAGTCCCTGTGTGACTGCTGAGGAACTGAGAAAAGATTTGTCAGATGTGGGTACTGAAGTTTCTGCTCAGACAATACGGCGCACCCTGCGTAATGAAGGCCTCCATGCCAGAACTCCCAGGCGCACCCCCTTGCTGTCCCCAAAGAATAAGAAGAGTCGACTGCAGTATGCCAAAAGTCATGTGGACAAACCACAGAAGTTTTGGGATAGTGTGGACTGATGAAAGACTGATGAAACTGTTTGGGCCCATGGATCAACGCTATGTTTGGAGGAGGAAGAACAAGGCCTATGAAGAAAAGAACACCTTGCCTACTGTGAAGCATGGCGGGGGGTCAATCATGCTTTGGGGCTGTTTTGCTTCTGCAGGTACTGGGAAGCTTCAGCGTGTGCAAGGTACCATGAATTCTCTTCAGTACCAGGAGATATTGGATGACAATGTGATGCAGTCCGTCACAAACCTGAGGCTTGGAAGACGTTGGACCTTTCAACAGGACAATGATCCCAAGCATACCTCCAAGTCCACTAGAGCAACCTGAGGCTTGGAAGATGTTGGACCTTTCAACAGGACAATGATCCCAAGCATACCTCCAAGTCCACTAGAGCATGGTTGCAGATTAAAGGCTGGAACATTTTGAAGTGGCCATCGCAGTCACCAGACTTAAATCCGATTGAGAACCTCTGGTGGGACTTAAAGAAAGCAGTTGCAGTGCGCAAGCCTAAGAATGTGACTGAACTGGAGGCTTTTGCCCATGATGAATGGGCGAAGATACCCGTAGATCGCTGCAAGACACTTGTGTCAAGCTATGCTTCACGTTTAAAAGCTGTTATAACTGTAAAAGGATGTTGTACTAAGTACTAAGATTGAATGTCACTTGGGGGTTGAATAAAACTGATCATGATGTGAGCTCAGAAAAGACATTTGTGGTTATTTCATTATAAATGTTATGTTATATTTGTCTGACCTACACGTGCTTCTCTGATTTAATTGTAAGCAGGATGACTGAATGATCATAATCAATGTCAAACCGACCAAAACAATCAATTTCAGTGGGGGTTGAATAATTTTGAACACAACTGTATGTGTGTTGAGTCCGGTTGTACAGATCAGTCACTCAGTTGTGTGTAAGAGAGTGTGTGTGTGTGTGTGTGTGTGTGTGTGTGTGTGTGTGTGTGTGTGTGTGTGTGTGTGTGTGTGTTTGTGTGTGTGTGTGTGTGAGAGAGAGTTCAGTCCAGATGTTTGTTCAGGAGCCTGACGGCTTGCGGGAAAAAACTGTTACACAGTCTTGATGTAACGGCCCGAATGCTTCGGAACCGTCTTCCTGATGGTAGGAGGGTGAAGTATGTGTGTGAGGGGTGTGTGTGGTCATCCACAATGCTGTGTGCTTTATTGGATGCAGCGTGTGGTGTAAATGTCCATGATAGAGGGGAAAGAGACTCCGATGATCTTCTCAGCTGTTCTCACTATCCTCTGTAGGCTCTTGCGGTTCGAGACGGTGCAGTTCCCAAACCAGGCAGTGATGCAGCTGCTCAGGATGCTCTCAATGGTCCCTCTATAGAACATGGTCAGGATGGGGGGAGGGAGATAAGCTTTCCTCAGCCTTCTCAGGAAGTAGAGACGCTGCTGGGCTTTCTTGGCGATAGAGCTGGTGTTGAGTGACCAGGTAAGGTTGTCCGCCAGATGAACACCAAGGAATTTGGTGCTCTTGACGATCTCCACTGAAGATCCATCGATGATCAGCGGAGATTGGTCACTCTGTGCTCTTCTGAAGTCAACAACCATCTCTTTGGTTTTGTCCACGTTCAGAGACAGGTTGTTTGCTCCACACCAGGCTGTTAACCGTTGCACCTCCTCTCTGTATGCTGACTCGTCGTTCTTGCTGATTAGACCCACCACGGTCGTGTCATCAGCAACCTTAATGATATGATTCGAGCTGTGCGTTGGTGCACAACCGTGAGTCAGCAGAGTGAACAGCAGTGGACTGAGCACACAGCCCTGAGGGGCTCCAGTGCTCAGTGTGGTGGTGCTGGAGATGCTGTTCCCGATCCGTACTGACTGAGGTCTCTCAGTCAGAAAGTCCAGGATCCAGTTACAGAGGGAGGTGTTTAGGCCCAGTAGGCTCAGCTTCTCGATCAGGTGCTGGGGAATGATGGTGTTGAATGCTGAACTGAAGTCTACGAACAGCATCCTTACATAAGAGTCCTTGTTATCCAGATGGGTGAGGGCCAGATGGAGGGTTGTGGAGATGGCATAGTCCGTGGAGCGGTTTGGACGATACGCAAACTGCATGGGGTCCAGTGAGGGTGGAAGCTGTGTCTTAATGTGCCTCATGACAAGCCTCTCGAAGCACTTCATCACGATGGGTGTGAGTACAACAGGACGATAGTCATTGAGGCAGGACACAGAAGACTTCTTCGGCATGGGAATGATGGTCGTCGTCTTGAAAATAATAAACTTCAGTGTTATCAGTAAACCGTATACAGATTAATCACTAACTCAAAAGAAAGTTAGAAACATCCTTAATATTGCATTTTTCATGAACCTTTAATGTTCTATATAAGTTTCATTTTTGCGTGCTGCTACTGTGGAAGTTTTAATGTGAGGACTCTTATTTTGTGTCACCATGAGCCAGGTAATAGGAAATAGGAAGCCTCGAACACATGGTGCAGAAAGTGCATGGCATGTCAAGTTTTACTTGATCCTTCTTCTGAATCCTATTGAAAGCATTGTCTGTAAGTTTATTTTAATAATTAATCTGTTTAGTTAAATGTGATAGGACCAGATATGTGTTTGTTATTGAAGATTAGCATCACATCGCTGCATTAATACATTTAAATACACATCAGAAATATACACAGCCTCTAACAGAGGCAGAACAATACCAGGGCAGTCTTTTACAGCCAAAGGCAGTTTTTAATCTTATGAATGTGTTTGTCTGCAAAAAGTCTCAGCAGCTGCCGGTGAATGAAAGGTGTGTGTTTCCTCCCTGAACTTCACTCGGAGACGAGCAGGATACAGAAGCTGAAACTTTGTCTTTCTGAATGAGGGACTGTGTAACTTCTGTGAATCCGGCGTGTTTCTTTGCCAATGCTGCGCTCGTATCCTGGTACAGCTTCAGTGACACTGTGTTGTATTTAATATCATGTCTCCTGGCCCAGTGCACTGCCTCTCCTTTTCCTGAAATCAGTGGAAGCAGACACTGAATGGTCTTGAGATTGTCCTGCACCAGGGTTGGGGTGAAGTGCAGGATGTGCACGCTCAAGTTCAGGAGGACTCTCAAACACACTCTCCATCGTTTCTTTAAACTACGTATCTAACAGGGTCTTTTCCATCTTCAACACTCTCCATCGTTTCTTTAAACTACGTATCTAACAGGGTCTTTTCCATCTTCACTACCTTCCAGAATGTTAATAATACGCAGGTTAGCCCTTCTGGATCTGTTCTCCAGATCAGCAATTTCTCAAGAAGAGATGAATTTTCTGTTTTTAGGACATTAATCATCGCTTCCGCTGCGACCAGCCTCTCAAAGTTTTCATCAGCTAATACTTCAGTAGACGTGAGTCGATGCTAAAGTGAGTTTACTGTCTCCCTTAACATTTTCGAAAGAGACTTACAACAGCTGGATTGAATCATAAATTGAGTTTTCCATGTCCTCTTTTAAACTGGCCCATTGTTTTGCCATATCAGAGATTAGCTGACTCATCAACAAATTGTCCATGTTGTGTTTAACAGCTGTATCCTTGCTGTTAGTGGTATCATCAGACGCCATGATTGCTAACTTACCCGCTATGCTAACACCTGATCGTGTTGCTGGTGCAGTGCTCTGCTTCTGCTTTTGCTTCAAGTTGCTAATTTCTCGTTCCCAATGAAGTGTAGATCCTATAGTTTATATTATAAAGAAATGAGATAAAAAGGTAGAGTTAGAAAGTGGTTGCTATGAGATTATGGGATGTGATCATTAGGAGTGTAGAGATTAAGAAGAGTAAATGATTTAGATTGTAAGAGTCTTGAAGAATGAAACGTCTACCAGATGAGTTGTGTCGAGTCCTACCTCTCTGAACTGGAACAGATTTCAGATCAGTGTAATACCAGTAGTGTATCTTTATCACTGTGTGTGTGTGTGTGTGTGTGTGTGTGTGTGTGCGTGTCCAGACTTTTCTTCATGTTCCATGTTAATATGCTCCACTTTGGGTTTCCTTCTGTTCCCCTATAAACCCTGATCACAGTGATACAGGGTCCTGATCATTATTACAATAAGAGAACATCTGGACAGTGGTTGTGAACATCTGGAGTATTTAGCAGTACCTCACACATACATGAAGTCACCATGATGAGATAAAGAGATCAGTAATGAGCAGCTGAACAGTGACGACTCGACATTATCACCATGGCGATGATCATCATCATAGTAGACGTGTGGGAGACACTTGAGCTTGTTACATGAACACAAACAGAAATGAACAGCTGTGGAACATCATCTGATGCTCCTTCACTGGACTCCTGACCACAACTCTGACCTTCTACACCTTCTACTGCACACACACTCACACTGTGTTTACAGATTACATGCAGGTTCTGAAGGTCGTGACCCCTCTCTTACTCCTGATTGGCTGCTGCTGCTTCCTCTGGTCCTACAGAAACACGTGAGTGGGTTCTACAGACACACACGTGAGGTTTGGGTCTCAGATTCGTATCTCTGTGTAGTTTACGTGTGAAGCAGGTGGTGGATTCTGTATTATTTAATCAGTTTGTATTTTTCCAATCACATGTGTGTTTATGTGAAGAATTGAGGGTGATTGTGAGGATCTCCAGGGTGAGAGACTTTCACTCAGACAGAGGAGAGAGAGAGATTTCACTTTCCCACAGATTTGATGTACTGATTCTCTCTTCTGATCAGTAACGTGAGGGGTTTTGAGTTAATAAGTTGAAGACTGAATGTACGATCAGACCGAGATGAAGTTTTCCACACTTCTGAGACTCGGATGAGAAACTCAGATCAGTGTGAACTCCTGATGGAGGAAGTGAATCAGAGAAAAATTAAAGATCTGTAACACGTCTGATCCATGATCCTGATACTCACAAAATATAAACTTCTTGTAACACACCTTTAAGTTAGTCAGCACCTCGTGGCTTATTTAAATGCCCAGGTGAATTAGACAGAGGGTAACATGGACCAGGATTCTAGATTCGGAGGGAGCAGCAGTGAGAGACTGAATCAACAGACAGAAAACAACGATGTGGTTGAATTATAATAAAGATATTATATTGTATCGAAAGAAAAATTAATAAAAAGAAACCAATTACTGCTTCTCTTTTAGCAGAAACACAAAATAAAGAAAATAAAGAATTCTATAAACTCAGATCACTTATTCTTTAAAGAATGCAAATAGAATTAACCAAATTAGTCTCTATATTTATTTCTTTTTTATTTATTTTAAGATTGATTCTTTTTTTTAATCAATTTAAGTCAATCTAATTTTACTTTGAAAACCGAAGAGTTCGATGTCGGGTCAATCTGTCGTCCTGCACAATTATTTCTTTTTTTCCTTTTTTTCGATCAAAGAAAACAAAGCAGTGAATCCACTGAAGTCCTCAGATATCCTCGTTTCAAGGTCTGTTGGGTGGCTCCATCTTGTTCCATGTGGTAACAACTAAGTCCGTGTTGTTGCCAAATCCAAAATCAAGAACTCTCAAAACCGGCTCAGCATAACCAATAAAACACAAAAAAACATTCAGTTTAAACTAAACCAATATTCCACTAGAATTTCATTCTAGTTTTTTTATTAACCCTGACCCTACAACAGTAATCCCTCCACACTTCACGGTTTACGTCTCACAGACTCAGTGCATCACAGATTTTTCCAAAATATTCCTTGGAAAAAAAAATTCCTCTCACTTGATTGGTCAATATCTCATATATCTAATATAATATTTTAAGCCGTTGTGGGATTCATCGGGAAACTAGCGGATGATACGGTGCAAAAAAACACCATCAGAACGTTTCCCAACCAGAAGCTGTGGGTGGATAAAAGCATCCGCAACGCTCTGAGATCCTGGTCCGCTGCCTACAACACGGGGCTCGAGACCTGGGACATGGAATAGTACAAGGCTGCGTCTTACAGTGTTCGCAGAGCGGTGAAGGATGCAAAGCGGCGCTACAGGAGGAAACTAGAGTCACAGTTGCAACATGGTGGCTTCAGGAGCCTGTGGCAGGGACTAAGGACAATAACGGACTATAGAACACCACCTTCTAGAATGGTGAGTGCGGACGCTTCCCTGGCAGATGAGCTAAACACCTTTTACGCTCGTTTCAAAGCTGCAGCTAACCACGCTAGCGGCGCTAACGGCACAACCAGCGTGCACGCCGAGAGAGCCGGAGAGGTAAACACATTCACCATCTCGGAGCATGACGTGAGGAGGGCATTCAAGAGAGTGAATACCAGGAAGGCAGCAGGACCAGATGGCATCACAGGTCGGGTTCTGAAAGCCTGCGCTGACCAGCTAGCACCGGTGTTCACTGAGATATTCAACCTCTCTCTGGAACAGGCTGTTGTCCCCTCATGCTTCAAACAGTCCACCATTGTTCCTGTTCCGAAGAAACCCCAGCCTTCCTTAACGACTATCGCCCTGTAGCTCTGACCTCAGTAGTGATGAAGTGCTTTGAGAGACTGGTCAGAGACTTCATCACTGCATCACTACCAGACACACTGGACCCATTACAGTTTGCATACCGTCAGAACCGTTCGACTGAGGACGCAATTGCTCATCTCCTCCACACTACAATCAGCCACCTGGACCAAAGAAATGGGAATTACACAAAGATGTTGTTCGTAGACTACAGTTCAGCATTTAACACCATAATTCCCTCCACACTCACCTCTAAGTTGGAGGTCCTGGAACTCAGCCTGCCGCTGTGTCAATGGATCTCTAACTTCCTGACAGACAGACCACAAGCCGTACGGGTGGGAAAACACACTTCATCCACCCTCACCCTCAGCACTGGATCTTCCCAGGGTTGTGTTCTGAGCCCCCTGCTGTACTCACTGTACACGTATGACTGTGTGGCCACTTCCAACTCCACAACCATCATCAAGTTTGCTGACGACACTGTTGTGGTGGGTCTGATCTCCAACAACGACGAGACGGCCTACCTACAGGAGGTTAAAAACCTGGAGAGATGGTGCCAGGAGAACAACCTTCTCCTGAACGTCAGCAAGACTAAGGAGTTGATCGTGGGCTTTAGCATGAAGCAGGAGCGGTCATACCAACCAATAAACATCAGCGGGACCCCAGTGGAGAGAGTGGACAGTTTCCGGTACCTAGGTGTTCACATCACACCTGTCTTGGTCCTGTCACATCAACACCCTGGTAAAGAAGCCCCGGCAGCATCTGTACCATCTGAGACGCTTAAGGGACTTTAAACTACCATCTCAGGTGCTAAAGACTTTCTACACCTGCACCATTGAGAGCGTTCTGACAGGTAGCATCACTTCCTGGTTTGGGAACAGCACCATGCAGGACAGATGAGCCCTCCAGAGGGTGGTGCGTTCAGCTGAATGTACCATTCACACCGAGCTCCCTGACCTGCAGGACATCTACAGCACACGGTGCAGGACCAGAGCCAGGAAAATTGTGAAGGACCTCAGCCATCGCAATAATGGACTCTTTTCTTTGTTGCGTTCGGGGAAACGCTTCCACTCTCTGAAAGCGAACACAGAGAGAATGAGGAGGAGCTTCTTCCCGCAGGCCATTCGGAGTTTAAACCAGGAAACACCCAGGATCAAAAAAACTGGCCCACTCTCTCCATCATCACCATTTTTTCCCCTGCACATATCTCACTTTTCGTGCTACCACACTTTAGACACTGGACACTGGACTCATACAGCAAAGTGCACTTTACTTTTCTTTTTAGATTTACACCCCACCATACCGCACACTGACACTTTACACCCCACCATACCGCACATGGACACTTTACACCCCACAATACCGCACATGGACACTTTACACCCCACCATACCGCACATGGACACTCAAAAACCATGCTTAAATTGTTCACTGCTGTCTAATGTTTAACTGCTCACTGACATAAACATTTTATTGTATATACATATCTTATATCTTTATATATTTTTTTTAAATATAGTTTTATACTTTATTTATCTGCCTTCTTTTTCTTGTTTCTTTTTTTTATTTCTTTTTTCATCCTATTTTATTCCCTCATGCCGGAAAGTCGTATAAAGCATTTCACTGCATGTTGTACCCTGTATGTGTATGTGACAAATAAAATTTGATTTGATTTGATTTGAAGATAAACACAGAAGGGAATCATCTGAAAGTGACCAGAACACTGCTAAAACACCACATGAGGAAGAATATTGTAGTTTGTGCAGCAGTGAAAGAACATGCAGCAGAAGGCAGTAACAGTCAGGCACCATGAAAGACAGTGTAAATATACAGTATAGACTCATGTTACTGTATAGAGTCATGTTACTGTATGGAGTCATGTTACTGTATAGAGTCATGTTACTGTATAGAGTCATGTTAGTGTATGGATACATGTTACTGTATAGAGTCATGTTACTGTATGGATACATGTTACTGTATAGAGTCATGTTACAGTATGGAGTCATGTTACTGTATAGAGTCATGTTACTGTATAGAGTCATGTTACTGTATAGAGTCATGTTACTGTATGGAGTCATGTTAGTGTATGGATACATGTTACTGTATAGAGTCATGTTACTGTATGGATACATGTTACTGTATAGAGTCATGTTACTGTATGGAGTCATGTTACTGTCTAGAGTCATGTTACTGTATGGAGTCATGTTACTGTATAGAGTCATGTTACAGTATGGAGTCATGTTACTGTATAGAGTCATGTTACAGTATGGAGTCATGTTACTGTATAGAGTCATGTTACAGTATGGAGTCATGTTACTGTATAGAGTCATGTTACTGTATGGAGTCATGTTACTGTATAGAGTCATGTTACAGTATGGAGTCATGTTACTGTATAGAGTCATGTTACAGTATGGAGTCATGTTACTGTATAGAGTCATGTTACAGTATGGAGTCATGTTACTGTATAGAGTCATGTTACAGTATGGAGTCATGTTACTGTATAGAGTCATGTTACAGTATGGAGTCATGTTACTGTATAGAGTCATGTTACTGTATGGCGTCATGTTACTGTATGGCGTCATGTTACTGTCAAGTCAAGTCAAGTCAAGTCAGGTTTATTTGTATAGCGCTTTTCACAACAGACATTGTCTCAAAGCAGCTTTACACAAATCAACAGTGATGGTGAATGGTGTGAATTTGTCCCTGATGAGCAGCCGTGGCGACTGTGGCAAGGAAAAACTCCCTTAGATGTTATGAGGAAGAAACCTTGAGAGGAACCAGACTCAAAAGGGGAACCAATCCTCATCTGAGTGACATCAAGAGTTTGATCATAAATTTTCCAACAATACAGAACACTGGACAGTGAGAACTAACATGAGTACTGGAGTATAAGATTATAAGTGATGTTCTTTCTGCAGTCTTAAACAGTCTTTATGGTTAATAGCTCCTAGTTTTATGAGCTCAGCATTTTTGATCACCACAGATCCAGCATCAGCTTCTCCATGCCAGAGCCTTAACACTCCAGGAGGTCCAATGTCAAAACTCCACACATGTAGCGGGATCCAAATGGCACTGGTACGTCTCTAGATGGTTCAGGATGTTTGCGAGTTCGGCATCGACTTCCGTAATCACCAAGAGGTGGGAGGTGACTGGAGCTGGCCAAACCTCAGGGTGTCGCGGTATGGGGAGAGAAAGAGAAGCAGTGGAGAGGAATTAGCGTAGCTGCTGTTCATGATATTAACAGCACAAGTTGATAATGTGCATGTGATCAGATGTTCTGGAGCACAAGGTTATGATGTGATGTGTGTTATGTGTAGGCTTTGCTAAAAAGATATGTTTTTAATCTACACTTAAACTGGGTGAGTGTGTCTGAACCCCGAACACCGTCAGGAAGACTATTCCAGAGTTTAGGAGCTAAATGTGAAAATGCTCTACCACCTTTAGTGGACTTTGTTATTCTACGAACTACTAGAAGCCCAGAGTTTTGAGATCTCAGGGAGCGTGGCGGATTGTAGCGTGTTAAAAGACTGGATAGATAAATGGGAGCCAAACCATTTAGTGCTTTATATGTGAGAAGTAATAGTTTGTAGTCTATTCGAAACTTAACAGGAAGCCAGTGTAGGGACGATAAGATCGGGGTTATGTGATCATATTTTCTTGACTTTGTAAGAACTCTGGCTGCTGCATTCTGGACTAACTGAAGCTTGTTTATTAATGACGCAGGACATCCACCTAGTAACGCATTACAGTAGTCTAATCTGGAGGTCATGAACGCATGAACGAGCTTCTCTGCATCCGATATGGACAACATATTTCTTAGCTTAGAAATATTTCTAAGGTGAAAGAAGGCTGTTTTTGTAACTTGATTAATATGATTTTTGAAAGACAAGTCGCTGTCTAAAATAACACCTAGGTCTTTTATCGTTGAACTAGTGTTTACAGAACATCCGTCTAAATGCAGGTTAAGATGCTGGAGCGTCTGTATACTAGTTTTAGGGCCGATGAGCAAAATCTCAGTCTTATCGGAATTTAAAAGTAGAAAGTTATGGGTCATCCAATCTCTTATTTCCTTAACACACTCAGTTATCCGGGTTAATTGAGCTGTATCGCCTGGTTTAGATGAAATATATAGCTGAGTATCATCAGCATAACAATGGAAGCTAATTCCATGCCTTCTAATAATATTTCCTAACGGGAGCATGTATATTGTGAAGAGCAGGGGTCCTAGAACTGAACCTTGCGGCACACCATAATTTACTTGCATTAGCCTGGATAGCTCTCCATTTAAATCTACGAAATGGTAACGATCGGACAGGTAGGATTTAAACCAGCTTAATGCCTGTCCCTGAATGCCGACGTAATTTTGTAAGCGATCTAGGAGGAGATCATGATCTATAGTGTCAAATGCAGCACTAAGATCTAGTAAAACCAACAGCGAGATGAAGCCTTGGTCTGAAGCTAAAAACAGGTCATTAGTTATTTTAACTAGGGCAGTTTCTGTGCTATGATGGGGTCTAAAACCTGACTGAAATTCTTCAAATATATTGTTCTCTTGCAAGTAGGAACATAACTGGGCAGCGACAATCTTTTCTAAAATCTTAGACATAAATGGGAGATTTGAAATTGGTCTGTAATTTGATAACGTGTTTGGATCCAGATTAGGTTTTTTAATGAGGGGCTTAATAACTGCTAACTTGAGGGATTTAGGGACGAGTCCTAACGATAGTGAGGAGTTAATAATATTCAGAAGTGGTTCACCAGTCGTATATAACACTTCCTTCAGTAGTTTAGTAGGAATTGGATCTAACTGACATGTTGTCGATTTAGCTTTGGCAATAACATTATACAGCTCTTCCTGTCCTATACATGTAAAACAGTGGAGTTGTGGAGTTGAGGGTAACACTGTCTCAGGAGATGCTGTCAGAGGTTGAACTGCCACAATTGTTTTTCTAATGTTCTCTATTTTTTCAGTGAAGAAAATCATAAAGTCCTCACTACTAAACTGTGATGGAACACAATTTCCAGAGCCCTGATTTGTTGTAAGCTAAGCTACAGTACTAAAAAGGAACCTGGGATTGTTTTTGTTATTTTCTATAAGTTTGCTCAGGTGTTCAGCTCTAGCAGCTTTTAGCGCCCGTCTGTAGCTAAGCATACTGTCCTTATATGCAATTCTAAATACCTCCAATTTAGTTTTCCGCCATTTTCTCTCCAGAATACGTGCTGCTCTCTTGAGGGCATGCGTATGACTATTATACCAAGGTGCAGGTGCTTGTTCTCTAACCTTTTTTAACCGGATAGGGGCAACGGTGTCTAATGTGCTAGTGAGGATAAGGTCTATGTTGTTAGTTATTTCATCAAGGTTATTAGCAGTTATGGGTTTAGTGAGAAATTGAGATAAATCAGGCAGGTTATTTATGAATCTGTCCTTAGTGTTCTGAACAATAGTCCTACCAAGTCGATAACGTGGTGCAACACGGCTAATCTGCTCTACCGGTAGTGTGAACAGTATGAGGTAATGGTCTGTGATGTCATCACTCTGAGGTAAAATATCTATATCAGTGACGTCTGCTCCGTGGGATATTACTAAGTCTAATGTGTGGTTAAAACGGTGAGTTGGTCCAGTGATGTTTTGTTTAACCCCAAAAGAGTTTAATAAGTCAACAAATGATAATCCTAGAGCATCATTTACATCATCTACATGAATATTAAAATCTCCTACAAGCAGCACTTTATCAAAATTGAGCAAGAGATCTGTTAGAAAACTAGCAAACTCTTGAAGAAATTCAGCGTAGGCTCCTGGGGGTCTGTACACGGTTACCAGAGCGAGTTTTCTATGTCTGTCTGAAAGTACAACTTTAAGAACGAGCACTTCAAATGATTTAAAGCTGAATCCTAACATCTGACTAACATTAAGAGAGGCAGTATAAATGGTTCCTACACCCCCCCCACGACCAGTCTGACGCGGCTCATGCTTATAAACGTATCCTGACGGTGTCGACTCGTTTAGACCCATATAATCACCTGGTTTAATCCAGGTCTCAGTGAGACAGAGGGCATCGAGATTATTCTCTGTGATCATCTCATTTATAATCAGTGCTTTGGGTGCAAGTGATCTAATGTTTAAAAGACCAAACTTTAAAACTTTTTGGTGTTTGTTTATCTGGCATTTTTCAGTTTTAACTTCAATCAGATTATTTCTGGATCTTGCGTATTTAATTCTTGGTTTTACTACACGAGGAATAGACACGGTTTCTATAAACTGGGCTGTGTGTGAACTTGTAACTATTTGGTCTGTTGTATGCGTGTTCTCATTGTTGTAAATTTCCTGATGTCTTACCAGTCAGATGGTGTGAAGTATCCTAGAGATGTTTTCTGATAGCACTGCTGCTCCAACTCTGCTGGGGTGCAGGCCATCAGGGCGGAAGAACCTAGGACGCTCCCAGAAACAGTTCCAGTTATTAACAAAGAGAAGTTTATGTTCTCGACACCATGACTGTAACCATTCATTTAGAGCTAAAAGTCTACTAAACTTCTCAGCTCCTCGCTGGTAAGTGGGAAGAGGTCCTGACACTATAATCCTGGTTGTGGGTGATGTGCTGCGTACCGTCTCCACCAGGATCCTGAAATCCCTCTTTAAGATCTCTGTTTGTCTCAGCCTGGTGTCGTTCGTTCCGGCATGAAGAACAACCGCTCCGAAGTTCTCCTTTAGGATCGCGGGTACCTGCGCAGCGACATCAAGAACACGAGCACCAGGAAAACAGCGAGTGTGCACCTTACCTTTAGCTCCGGTAGCGCGGACATGCCGGACGATGGAATCTCCGAGAATCACAGTGTCGCGTTCCGTCTCGCGGAGAGGGGCGAAGCGGTTCTCGGTCGAGATCTCGAAGGCCTGTAGTGGTGGCGGGGGAGACGCCCTCGACCGGGGCTTTGCTTGTCTCTTCCGCCGCTGCCGCATCCAGGGTCCGTGTTGCACCTTTGCTGGAGATGTAGGTGCGCTGGGTCTGGGCAGAGAAACACGCGGAGTTGAGGTGCTGGGAGCGTTGGGTTCAACCCGGGAATTTACCTGGGACGAGTGCGCGTCCGCCCGGGATGTTTCCAGCGCCGCTTTCCGCTCTCGCAGCCGGGCATGCTTTTCATGCAGCTCGCGAATCTGTTTCTCCAAAACCTCCATCTCCAACGCCACCGTTTGCAAATCAAACGAGTCCTCACCTGTGCTCAAAGTCAGACACACAGCCGGCATAGTGCTTATAATCACAAACAGAGTTAATATACACAAATATGATAAAGTGAGAGAAAATATAGTGGTAGTCGAGTTTACTGACTACAGGAACAAGTCAAGAAGACAAACAATTTAGGATTATTAAAAGAGAAAAACACAAACAAACGAATACAAACACGAATACAAACACGGAACTCGCGGCAAACAAGTCAAACACAGGAAGCTACGTCACCGGAAGGGATCAGCTGACTTCCCCTTTCACCTAGGACCTCCTTCATGAGTTTTGTGATGAGGCTGGAATGTACCCCTTTCTGTTGAAGTGAAGAGCATAACGGGTTACTCGAACCTGGGGCAAAGTAGAAACCTCTAGCAGCATCTAAATCTCTAGGACAGTGTATCTAAATGTGACACCTCCTTCTTGTTCCGGGTTCTCCCATTAGGGGTCGCCACAGTGGATCATTCATCTCCATACCCCCCTGTTCTTTACATCTGCCTCTTTCAACCCAACTACCTGCATGTCTTCCCTCACCACATCCATAAATTACATCCTTGGCCTTCTTCTTTTCCTCCTTCCTGGTGGAATATACCCCATGTCCCTACTCTGCACATGTCCAAACCATCTCAATTAGTACTATAGGTGCCGCCAAGTGGCAGCCTGTTGCAGCACCTCCTTTTAAGTTTTACTTTTAAAATGTATTTTATAGTGTTCCGGCACCTTGTGTTTTTTTCTTTTTAAGTGTATGCGTGTGAAATTGGAAACTGCACAATGGACATTAACAAAGTCACAGAGTTTGCTCTACTTTTCCTGCTATTTTGGACTTTGTTCACAGTTGCGTCTGGAAACTCTGTTCACAGCTGCGGTCCTATGGTTTGCTACTACAGGAAAAAAGGTTATTCCCCGTGAGCTAAGAAGGAGACGACGGGGGAACTGAGCTATGTGTCGGACTAAAAGAAGACGTTACAGACCAACTCTCCTATCCATCATCATGGGAAATGTAAGATCTTTACCCAACAAGATGAGCTAGAGGAAATTTCGGGAATAGCATCATGCTGTTCACAGAGTCATGGTTAACAAAGCTAACACCGGACACGACCGTGGCTTTGGATGAATTTGAACTACTGCATGCAGACAGAACAATGGAGAGTGGTAAGAGAAAGAGAGGAGGACTAGCAGTGTTTGTGAATAATAGATGGTGTAAACCTGGTCACATCACTATTAAAGAGCAGATCTGCTGTAAGGATATTGAGCTGTTAGCCGCTAGCATAATGCCGTACTATCTGCCCAGGGAATTCTTGCATGTTATCACGATATCTGCGTATATTCCCCCTCTCTGCTGACAGTGAATCGGCATGCGATGTCCTGCATTCTGTTGTTAACAGACTGTTAACACAGAGTCCAAATGCCCTTCTCATTATCTCTGGAGATTTTAATCATGCTCCATCCTCCACTCTGGCCACATTTACCCAGTATGTTTCCTGCCACACCAGAGACAATAAAACATATAGTGAAGAAGTGTGTGTGTGTGTGTCCCGTTATAGCGCTTTATAGGCGATCAGTTTCTTCTGTTGTTCCTCTTCTACTGCAGCACTACTGACTTCCTGTCCTCCTCCCGCTGTGCTTTTATCCCTTTAGAGTTACATTTCAGCACATTAGTGTAGTGATGAAGTAGAAACACTTTGTTATTGTACTTCAGTAGATCAGTTTTTTTACTTCAATATTTATTTTTCAGACTTTTTACTTTCACTCATTTACATTTTACCACAAAAATCTGTTCTTTCTTCTTCTCACATTTTCACACCAGACTCATTACTTTAGTTTTAATCTGTTTGGTGAATATTTTTTCTTCTCACTTCACCGTTTTCAGCACATCAACATGTTTCTCATCATCTCCTGTTTCTTACACCACATTAATTCATATAAATAATAAACTCCACTGAAAAATAATTTCTAATCAGTAAACATTTATTTACTGATGCGCCAAATCTCAAATCATCACCGAAATCCGCCATCATTTACACAATTTATCCTCTGGGGGGCGACAAACACACCCGCGTGTTTTGTGGCTTTTTTAATCCTGAATAATCCTGAATAATCCTGAATAATCCTGAAACGAACTGAAATTACTTTCACTTTTTGATCGCACAAATAAAACAATGCATCATTCGAATCTGTAAAGAGTCTACTTTTATGTGTATTCACTCACAGACACATAATTAAAACCATAATCAAAATAAACAAATCCGTATGAAAGAAGACGTATAGTATGTCTGGTCTCTTCCTTTTTTATAGGATAGCGTTTATTTGTCACATATACATTGCAGCACAGTGAAATTTGTTCTTCGCATATCCCAGCTTGTTCAGAAGCCGGGGTCAGAGCGCAGGGTCGGCCATGATACGGCGCCCCTTAAGGGCCTTGCTCAAGGGCCCAAGAGTGAAATCTTGGCGATACCGGTGCTTGAACCCCCGACCTTCCGATCGGTAACCCAGCGCCTTAACCACTGGAGCTACTGCTCCCCTAATTAACCGTCCGTGTGGAAACATAGCAAAGGGTTCCGTTTGGTGTCCTGATGATTTACTTCATTTAGAACACCACAATTACTTTAAAACATTTACAAGAATATTTTGTCTTTATGCCACATTCATGTTCAAGTCAAGAAGCTTTTTCTTGTCATTTCAACCACATATATCTGACGCCGTACACAGTGACATGAAACAACGTTCCTTCAGAGCTCAGGTGCTACATAAACAACATAAACTACATAAAACAACATAAAACAACATAAAACTACAGTCAGAGAAACAGAAAACACAGAGGCAAGGACTAGTACAAACAGCAGCAATCCCAGAAGATGTGCAAAAATGCCATGTAAACATTTTGTGGTAATGATTTAGTGTGAGTGCTACTGAATCATGTGTGTGCAAAGTGTATGATGTGTGTTGAGTCCGGTTTGTACAGATCAGACACACAGTTTGTGTGTGTGTGTGTGTGTGTGTTTAAGAGTTCAGATCAGTTGTGTGTTGAGGAGCCTGATGGCTTGAGGAAAGAAACTGTTGCACAGTCTGGATGTGGCGGCCCGAATGCTTCGGAACCGTTTTCCTAGTGGCGGGAGAGTGAAGAGTGTGTGAGGGGTGTGTGTTTGAGGGTTGTGTGGGTGTGTGTGAGGGGTGTGTGGGGTCGTCCACAATGCTGTTGGTTTTGCGGATGCAGCGTGTGGATGATGATCTCAGCGGTCCTCACTATCTTCTGTACACTCAAAAAAATAGCACTTTGGTTGAACATGATTCAGTAGTGGACAGTGGTTCCACACCATTACACCACATTATCTTAAAACTGGATGATGTTACACAAGCTCAACACATTGGTGTTCATTTAACATGAACAGATGATGTTGATTAAACATGATTTAAATATTTCTATTTAACTGAAATTAATGGTTTTTGTTGAACATCAATTAATCATGATATCTTAAATGTAATCCTTGATGTTTAGCCTATATGTTAACATCACTTTTAACAGATCCCATTTAGTCATTTAGTCAAGTTACTACTACTAGATGTTATCAGCCCTGTATTTCCTTTCCTTCAATGACCTTTAAAAGATGACTACAGAGGCAGCAAATATGTAATAAATACTTTTTACTAGGGAACAGTTTACAGCAGGTGCCATACTTTAACATTTTTTTTTACAAAATACTTTAACAAACTAATGAGGTCCCCCGGTGGTCTAGTGGTTAAGACCCAGCGCTCCCACCGCTGCGACCCGGGTTCGATTCCGGGTCGGGGGACCATCCCCAGCCACTCTCAGTGCCGGTCCCAAGCCCTGATAAATTGGGGAGGGTTGCATTAGGAAGGGCATCCAGCGTAAAACATGTGCCAAATCAAACGTGCGAAGGATCCGCTGTGGCGACCCCTAACGGGAGAAGCCGAAAGAAACTTACTTTAACAAACTAATGCATTTGTAAGCTTAAAGTTTTCTGACCAAATTCACACAACACCAATGTGTACAGAAACTTATTTATTTTACACAGAAACTAGTGAACTTGCTGCTTCATATTTTTTGACACAATGAGCTATTTGGAGAATCTTTAAAAACTATTTAAAAGACATTGCTATTCAAACCTTTCCGTTACAAACACTTGGAAGCTTTTAAAAACATCCTTGTAAAAATAAAAAAAAGGCATAAAGGGACAAAGTTACCGAAAATAAATTGTCACCATTAACTAACCCATGTGTCATTAAAACACTTGATGGCTTTCCGTGACCTTCTGACGTCAAACTATTCCTCTTTGCATATACTTTGATGTACAAAAAAATATAAATAAATAAATAAATAAATAAAACACAAAAACAAAACACAAAGGCATGAATAATTAAGAGTATTTCTGTGAACAATAAAATTGAGCTTTCTCAAATTTTCTTCCAGCAAAATTTTTTTTTCCATTTGACGATAACAATGAGTTATTGTATAGTAAAGTAAAGATCAGTCTGTTCATCAGCCCTTTAGTGTGTGTAAAAAGCTTGGTCCTGAGTGCTTGAATTTGAACTGGTGGAGAGTTTGTGTCCATCAAGCTCCAGGAACACTTTTTGCAGGAATTCAAAGGTGTATCGAAGCTCCTTCAGATAACTTAGTTTTAAGGTATATATTAGGCCAATTAGCAAAGCAACACCATTAGATACATTACCAAGATCTTCTAGTGCTGTAACTCCTTCAAGAATGAGTCCAACATCTGCAGGTTCATCATCAAATTCACATCCTTCACATCTGATGACAAAAACGCTGATGACCATTTCTTTGAGTGCAGCTTGAGCATTGGAAAAATCTGCATCCTATAAACAGAACAAAAGTACATTAGAATATAAAATACATTGTTATACACAAAGTCTCTGTCACAATATTGAGGCAATTATACCATGTACTCCTACAAACAGGGCTTTGAGGACACACTCCCTCTTCACAATAATGCAGACACACTAGGGAAAATAAAGAAAATTAGCAACACATGCCTATGAACTACTACATTATCAAGTTTACACAAGTCATAAGTGAGAAACAGCTGATTGATACATCTATGAAAACAATTTTCATGGCTATTATACCTGTGTAAGTGGCACGAGAAGTTTCCTTATCCGTTGTCCCTGAGCTCCACCTCTTTCAGCAAAGATTCTCAAAAGATTTAGAGTGTGTTCATCCAGCTTTCAGAAGAATTTTGAAATTAAGGCTACAGTTGGTATGTAAACAAATTCAGCACAAACCTAAAACAAAAAAAAATGTCACAACTTAAGTATCCAAACAAAATCCAGTTGCTGTTCCACTAAACTGCTGAGTAATACGTGTAAATCATATGGATAAATAATGTATTATCATTAATACAACGTACACTACTGCAGTTTATGTACAAATGGATACTGCATTGTCTAGTGTAAAGTAACTTGAGTGTGTTGCCTGTCTATACTTTCAACATTGTTGATGGACCTCATACACATACCCCAGACTTTTACTCTAGCTATCCTATATGGTGTAATGATTTTATTTGAGATATTGACATTTTAATATATTTTATTTTATTTAAGCTGAATTACCTCATTTAAGTAAGCAATAAGTGGAGATTCTTTGACAGCCTCTTGTCTTCTCAATGCAAAAGAAATGTCAGTTAATCTTCTCACAGTTTGCTCGTTGTTCTTCTTCTTAACTTCAGAAATAAGGGAGACTCTGACTTGCTCCATACTGTCAGAAGTTTCACCAGGAAGAAATGAGACACAAAAGTGAACTTCAGCCTTGGCAGTGTTCTAATACTGTTCCTCATATCACTGATGCAAATGGATGGACAATTTAACTGAACAGTTCACTTAGCGTTAACGTTACCTGTTAGTTTGCCATTTACTTCAGTTGATGGCCTGGTCATCATCTCTTTTAGGATTCAAATTGTGCATTCTGTCATAAACACATTAGTCTCAACCGACATAATAAACCAGTGGGCTAATAATGCTTCTAAGACTGATGAATATTAGGGATGCACAGAAATGAAAATTATTGGCCGAAACCGAAAAAGAGGAAAGCAAGGCCGAAAACCGAAACACTGAAAGAAATTATGCCAATTATTATTAATTATAATTTTTTCAATTTAATTAATTATTATTGAAGTTTCAGAGAATAAATCAATTACAAATTATGAAAATATTTATTTATAGCACATTGCAACAATGCACAGGATAAAATAAAATTCAAACACTGTCTGTGGTGAAACTAAATGCTGAAATATCTGCAGTTAGATGCTTATGGACGTGAGTTGCAACAACATTAAACAGCTCAGGTAAACACACTCTCGTCTGCTCGGCATGGCTTAACGGCTCTCAATGTGCTCGATCAGCCTGCGAAACCCTGCAACATCACTGGGAAACTTCCTGCCTTTTCAAAAACGTCCACCACAGACGGAGAGCGCGTGCTCGGAGGGGTTTTGCTTTTCTGTGCTGCGTTCCACTCATATTCAGCATAGCGATCGTGATGTTTGGATTTCAGCTGATAAATTAAACCCGACATGCAGACGCACCTCAAACTGTTTCGGCCATGTTGTTTCGGTGATCAAAGTCTTTCAGCTAAAAACCGAAAATGCACTTTGGGGCCATTTTCAGCCGAACATTTTCGGTGGGCGAATATTCGGTGCATCCCTAATGAATATGGATGGACACGTACCTGTTTGTTTGAGGTTTATTAGAGAATGGTGCGGCGATCTCTTTTGGACACGCTCTAACGCATTTTGTGAATGTTGCCGCCAGGATGTTGTGTCACTGCAAATTTCCACTTCCTTTAAAAGTGTTGTTTATTTTCGAGATGATGAAGATTTTCAGTGTGATTGACTTTTTAAAACATTATTTGTATCAGTCCGATTGATTAGGCGTTTAATGTCAGCATCCAATTATAAACGTGCGTCTAGTTTCTTTTTTTTTAATAAAAGTTATTTAAATTAGAAGCTACAGTCCGTGTGAATTTGTACATTTTACATGCATTCTTTTTCAAAATCTAGAAAGTATACATTAGTCATTTTTTTCTTCAATTTATTAAATTTTTCATGTAGCTTTGCACTTTACACCAATAAATGTTAATTATATTAAATAACAGTTTGACTGAGCTACTTGACTGAAACTTGACTGTACTTTTGAAATAAAAACTTCAAGTTAAGCCAAAGAGTAACAATTTCAAGTCAGTTTCACATAATGTAATCGAGCTGCAATGACATTATTTCAACATGAATTGTTTACGTAAAGTGAACAGAATTGAAAAAAAAATTTTTTAAGTGTAGGGTCTTGCGGTCCGAGACGGTGCAGTTCCCAAACCAGGCAGTGATGCAGCTGCTCAGGATTCTCTCATTGGTCCCTGGGTAGAACATGGTCAGGATGTGGGGAGGGAGATGAGCTTCCCTCAGCCTCTCAGGAAGTAGAGAAGCTGCTAGGCTCTTGGTGATGGAGCTGGTGTTGAGTGAACAGGTGAGATTATCTGCCATATGAACACCATGGAATTTGGTGCTCTTGACGATCTCCACTGAGGATCCATCAATAATTAGTGGAGAATGGTCGCTCTGTGTTCTTGTGAAGTTCACAACCATCTCTTTAGTTTTGTCGATGTCCAGAGACAGGTTGTTTGCTCCACACCAGGCTGTTACCCATTGCACCTCCTCTCTGTACGGTGACTCGTCGTTCTTGCTGATGAGACCCACCATGGTCGTGTCATCCGCGAACTTAATGATATGATTCGAGCTGTGCATTGCTACACAGTCGTGAGTCAGCAGAGTGAACAGCAGTGGACTGAGCACGCAGCCCTGAGGTGCCCCAGTGCACAGTGTGGTGGTGCTGGAGATGCTGCTTCCAATCCGGACTGACTGAGGTCTCTCAATCTCCCAGACGGGATGATAGTCATTGAGGCAGGAGACAGTAGACTTCTTCGGCATAAGAACTATGGTTCGACGTCTTGAGGCACGTGGGAACAATGGCGCTTGTTGACATCTTTAACATCTCAGGGAGATGTTAAAGATGTCAGTGAAGACATCTGCTAGCTGTTGTGTGCATTCCCTGAGCACTCTGCCAGGAATGTTGTCAGGTCCAGCAGACTTCTGTGGGTTCTGTGAGTTTTCCTCACTTCAGCTGTGATTAGACAGAGCACCTTTTCTCTGGGAGGAGGGATGGTCTCCCTCTGGGATGGAGGCGTCACGGTCACAAGCAGGTGATGTTGTCTTGTAGTTCGTGATCGCCTTGCCACATGCACTTGTCGATGTAGCTGGTCACTGTTGACATGTACTCCTCGTGGTTGGTTGCAGCTTCCCTGAACATGTCCCGGACAGTGCATTCAAAGTCCTGGAGAGCAGACATGGATCCTGCGGGCCAGGTTCTCACCTGCTTTCGAGCTGGTCTTGAACGCCTGCTGATAACAGAGATGTGGTCTGAGTACCCGAGGTGGGGGCAGGGCTTCACCCGGTATGTGCCCCGGATGTTTGTGTAAACAACATACAGCGTGTTTTCTCTTCTGGTTGCATGAGATTTGTGTGATTAAAATCTCCAGCGACAATAAACAATCCAGCTAATGGACGGACTGTGTATTATCTCCGGAGATTTCAACCATGTGAATCTCAAGACTGTGCTTCCTAAACTCCATCAGCATGTGGACTTTGCAACGAGAGGAGCGAACACGCTGGATCTTGTTTACACAAACATCCCCAGCGCGTATCGTGCGGAGCCCCGCCCCCATCTCAGGTACTCAGACCACAGCTCTGTTATGTTAATTCCAGCATACAGACTGCTTGTCAGACGCTCTAAACCGGTTCTGAAACAGGTGAAAACCTGGCCAGAAAGAGCTACTTCTACTCTTCAGGACTATTTTAAATGCACTGACTGGGACATGTTTAGGGAGGCTGCAACCAACAGCGATTCCATCAACTTGGAGGAGTACACATCAACAGTGACCAGCTACATCAGCAAGTGCGTTGATGATGTGACCATCTCCAAGACCATCACTACACGCTCCAACCAGAAGCCGTGGATGACTGCAAATGTGCGTGTGCTGCTAAAACAAAGAGGCTCTGCCTTCAGGGGACAAGACGGCCTTAAAAACAGCAAGGGCCAAACTGTCTCGTGCTATCAGAGAGGCGAAGCGCGCACACGCGAAGAAAATCCACGACCACTTCCAGGACAGTGGAGACACTCGGCGCATGTGCATTCAGGCGATCACGAATTACAAGACCACATCACCTGCTTGTGACCGTGATGCCTCCCTCCCAGATGCGCTTAACGACTTCTACGCCCGGTTTGAGGTACAGAACAACGTAAAGGCAAGGAAGACTATCCCTCCTCCCACTGACCAGGTGCTCTGTCTCACCACAGCTGAAGTGAGGAAAACTCCATCCAGAGTTAACCCACGGAAGTCTGCTGGACCTGACAACATTTCTGTCAGAGTGCTCAGGGAATGTGCAGAACAACTAGCAGATGTCTTCACTGACATCTTCAACATCTCCCAATAACGTTGTTCCCATGTGCCTCAAGACAACGACCATTGTTCCCGTGTCGGAGAAATCTACTGTCCCCTGCCTCAATGACTATCGTCCCGTCGCGCTCACACCCATCGTGATGAAGTGCTTCGAGAGGCAACTGGATCTTGGACTTCCTGACTGGGAGACCCCAGTCAGTCCGGATCGGGAACAGCATCTCCAGCACCACCACACTGAACACTGGGGCCCCTCAGGGCTGTGTGCTCAGCCCACTGCTGTTCACTCTGCTGACTCACGACTGTGTAGCAATGCACAGCTCGAACTACATCGTCAAGTTTGCCGATGACACGACCGTGGTGGGTCTAATCAGCAAGAATGACGAGTCAGCATACAGAGAGAAGGTGCAATGGTTAACTGCCTGGTGTGGAGCAAACAACCTGTCTCTGAACGTGGACAAAACGAAAGAGATGGTTGTGGACTTTAGGAGAGCACAGAGCGACCAATCTCCACTGATTATTGATGGATCCTCAGTGGAGATCGTCAAGAGCACCATATTCCTTGGTGTTCATCTGGCAGACAACCTCACCTGGTCACTCAACACCAGCTCCATCACGAAGAAAGCCCAGCAGCATCTTTACTTTCTGAGAAAAGCCCACTTCCCTCCCCCATCCTGTCCATGTTCTACAGAGGGACCATTAGGAGCATCCTGAGCAGCTGCATCACTGCCTGGTTTGGAAATTGTAATTGTAAATTGCACCGTCTCTACTGCAAGACCCTACAGAGGATAGTGAGAACAGCTGAGAAGATCATCGGAGTCTCTCTCCCCTCTATCATGGACATTTACACTACATGCTGCATCCGCAAAGCACACAGCATTGTGGAGGACCACACATACTCCTCACACTTTACACTCCACTTTACACACACACACTTTACACTCCACTTTACACACACACACTTTACACTCCACTTTACACACACACACTTTACACTCCTGCCATCAGCAAAATGGTTCCGAAGCATTCGGGCCGCCACATCAAGACTGTGCAACAGTTTCTTTCCCCAAAGAAACGGAACTCACACACACACACACACACACACACACACACACACACACACACACACACACTCACTCAATGTGTGTACCGAACTGTACAACCTGGACTAAACACTCAACACACTCATCTCAATCCATTCCACAACCATTCATTTATTTATTATTAATTATACTCGACTGTATTACACTCCTTAACTGCTGTTTGTTGCACATTTATCACTATTATACTGTTTGCATGCTGTTTTTGCACCTTTGACTGTATTATAGTATAATGTTTACACGCTGTCTTTTCACCTCTTGACTGCTGCTGTTCTTTTGCACTACATTGTTCTGTTATATTTACTCCCAGTTATAGTTTTTACATTTTACATTTCACCTCGCAAAGTACTGTATATTCAGAGTATACAGTAGGTTTACTAGTCGGTGCCATATTGTTTTTTTGTCTTGTCTTGTGTTGTCTTGTGTTTTTTGTCTGCACTGTCTGTCTGTATTGTTTTTTTGTCTGCACTGTTTGCAATCGGTTGCACTCAATGCACTTTATGTAGCTTGTTGTTGTTTAGTGTAGCACCAGGGTTCCAGAGGAACGTTGTCTCGTTTTTACTGAGTACTGTGTACCACTGTGTATAGTAGAAATGACAATAAAAGCCTCTTGACTTGACTAGAGTACACTGAGCGCTTCTTTAGCATTAGCACCAGGTGGTATGTACACTCCGAGCACAATAGCTGTGGTGAATTCCGGTGGTAAATAAAAATGTCTATATCTCACAACCATCAACTCCAACAGCGATGAGCAGTAGGTGAAAACAAGCACAGTGTTCTTACACCATTCCGTGTTGAAGTGAACACACAGACCGCCGGCGCATTTCTATCGGCATGAAATGTGGGTAGCCCATCCAGCTGAACGGCGGCGTCCGGAACTCTGTCGCTCAGCCACCATCTGAGACTTGAACCCCACGTTGAAGCCTACAGAGAGGCCTGATAGGGACAGATTGCCCCTGGATCTGATGCTGGTGATGATGTTCTCCTGCACTACATGATACACCGCTGTGTTTGTGTTTATGAGGAGAAAAAGCTCCAGAAGCTTCCTGTTTCTTCTGCTCTGTCAGTCATCATCAGTGTTAAAGTGTCCGATCTGACCAATGAGGTGACAGTGGGCGGGGCTTTCTATTAGTTTCCTATTTGATGAAATTAAATTTGTTTCTTTCTGATAGAAACACTCAAGTAACAACAGTGGAATCCAGGAATCCGAACTTTTCCCTCAGTCCTGTAAGAGAATGTGCTCTTGTCCATGTGATGGAGCAGGAACGTGACCCCGAGATGCTTTCAGAACATCAGCTAGAAGATGAAGAAGGAATGTGACTTTATTGGGAAGGAAGTGAATGAAGAAGGTTTTCTGTTTTTATTCATCAGAAACGTGGAGGAAATGTTGTTGTGTAAGGAACTGCTTTGTAAAAGTCACAGTGGGAGAGAAATCCTCCTGAGACTGAGTCTAGAAGAAACTCCCACAGGTGGATGGAACTCCGGTGTGTGTTTATAGCAGACCTACAGGACCGAGTCATTTATTCCTCTACAATATTCTTCTACACGTACAGATCCCTTCATCCCTTTCTCCTCTTTAAGAGTTAGAACTAGAATCAGTGATCTACTGTTTCTATTCGAATCCCCCCTTACTGAGTGATCTGCACTTCTTCTGATCTGAAATGGAGCTCCTGCATTGTAGATACAGTCCTGAGGAGAACACATCAGTCGTTCTTCACGTGAAACACTGCTCACGTCACACGCCTCACCTGCTCATACACGTGTTACATCATCTCATTAAGGTGTAATAACCTGTCCTGGGTTCCAGCTGTAGCTCCTGCAGTCACCATCATCTCCTGCTGTTGTGGATAAAAATAAAAACCATCAACATGAACAAAGACGTTTATTAACTTCAGACTTTATCAAATGTTGGTGTGAGTCCATTTCTCTGTCCTGCTTTATTGTCCACCTGTGCAGTACTGATGCTGGTGTTGTGTCTCCTCAGCCATGAAGTTCTTCAGC
>MU555303.1:59498-79904 GCA_024362625.1 Silurus asotus
ATAGAAAAAGTGTGTGTGTGTGTGTGTGTGTGTGTGTGTGTGTGTGTGTGTGTGTGTGTGTGTGTGTGTGTTCACAATTGACATTTTCTCAAAGCAACTTCACAGAACGTAAGAATTATAGAACAAAAAATGTAAATAAGTGAATGATGTGTGTTTATTGCTGTTTATGAAGCTTGAGGCAACTGTGGCAATGAAAACTCCATTAGATGTTCTGAGGAAGAAACCTCGAGAGGAACCAGACTCAAAAGCAGAACCTCATCCTCATGTGGGTGACATCAAGAGTGTGATTCTAGTCTTTCAACACTACAGAACACTGGAGAGTGAGAACTAACATGAGCACTGGAGTGTGTGATTATAACTGATGATCTTTCTACAGTCAAGGTTATGATGTGATGTGTGTTATGTGTAGAACTCACTAAAAACATACGTCTTTAATCTACACTTAAACTGGGTGAGTGTGTCTGAGCCCCGAACACTGTCAGGAAGACTATTCCAGAGTTTAGGAGCTAAATGTGAGAATGTTCTACCACCTTTAGTGGACTATTCTAGGAACTACTAAAAGTCCAGAGTTTTGAGATCTCAGGGAGTGTGAGGGATTGTAGCGTGTGAAAAGACTGGAGATACATGGAGATAAACCATTTAGTGCTTTATAAGTGAGTGGCAGTAGTTTGTAGTCTATTCGAAACTTAACAGGAAGCCAGTGTAGGGATGAGAAGATTGGGGTTATGTGGTGATATTTACCTCCTATTCTGGAGGTCATGAACGCATGGACGAGCTTCTCTGCATCAGATATAGACAACATCTTTCTTAGTTTAGAAATATTTCTAAGGTGAAAGAAGCTGTTTTTGTAACTTGGTTGATGTGATTTTTTAAAGATAAGTTGCTCTAAAATAACTCCCAGATCTTTTACTGTTGAACTAGTGGTTACAGAACATCCGTCTAAATGCAGGTTGAGATGCAGTAGTTCACTAGCATTAGCCTGATAGCTCTCCATTTAAGTCTATGAAATGTTTTACCAGATCTTAGTGCTGCATTTGACACTATAGATCATGATCTCCTCCTAGATCACTTACAGAATTACGTCAGTATTCAGGGACAGGTATTAAGCTGGTTTAAATCCTACCTGTCTGATCGTTATCATTCCGTAGATTGGAGTAAGTGGAAACAGAACAGAACTCATGTAAGTGGGAGAACTGGGCAACAACAATCTTTTCTAAAATCTTAGACAAAATTGGTCTGTAATTTGATAACGTGTTTGGATCCACATTAGGTTTTTTAATGAGGGGCTTAATAACTGCTAACTTGAGGGATTTAGGGACGAGTCCTAACGATAATGAGGAGTTAATAATATTCAGAAGAGGTTCACCAGCTGTATGTACTGATATAAACTGAAAAGCTGTATGTACTGTATGAACCGGGGATTGTTTTTGTTGTTTTCTGAGTTTGCTCAGATGTTCAGCTCTAGCAGCTTTTAGCTCCTGTCTGTGGCTGAGCATACTGTCTTTATACACAATTCTAAATACCTCCAATTTAGTTTTCCTCCATTTTCTCTCCAGATTACGTGCCGTTCTCTTGAGTTCATGCGTATGACTATTATACCAAGGTGCAGGTGCTTGTTCTCTAACCTTTTTAACCGGATGGGGGCAACGGTGTCTAATGTGCTAGTGAGGATAAGGTCTATGTTGTTAGTTATTTCATCAAGGTTATTAGCAGTTATGGGTTTAGTGAGAAATTGAGATAAATCAGGCAGGTTATTTATGAATCTGTCCTTAGTGTTCTGAACAATAGTCCTACCAGGTCGATAACGTGGTGCAACACGGCTAATCTGCTCTACCGGTAGTGTGAAGAGTATGAGGTAATGGTCTGTGATGTCATGACTCTGAGGTAAAATATCTATATCAGTGACGTCTGCTCCGTGGGATATTACTAAGTCTAATGTGTGGTTAAAGTGATGAGTTGGTCTGGTGATGTTTTGTTTAACCCCAAAAGAGTTTAATAAATCAACAAATGATAATCCTAGAGCATCGTTTACATCACCTACATGAATATAAAAATCTCCTACAAGCAGCACTTTATCAAAATTGATCAAGAGATCTGTTAGAAAACAAGCAAACTCTTGAAGAAACTCAGCGTAGGGTCCTGGGGGTCTGTACACGGTGACCAGAGCGAGTTTTCTATGTATGTCTGAAAGTACAACTTTAAGAACGAGCACTTCAAATGATTTAAAGCTGAATCCTAACATCTGACTAACATTAATAGAGGCACTATAAATGGTTCCTAAGTGGACTGTGTGTGTGTGTGTGTGTGTGTGTGTGTGTGTGTGTGTATTTGTAGCTATTTGGTTGGTTGTACATCTGCTATAATAATTGTGATTTGCATGATGTCTTACCAGTCAGATGGTGTGCAGCACCATGTGAAGATGTTGTGGAGATGTTGCACTGCAGCTCCAACTCCACCATGTGCAACTCAAACGAGTCTTCACCTGTGCTCAAACAAGCAACACAAAACCACCGTAGTGCTTATAAGTGTGAGTACAACTGAGATAAACTGTGAGACAATGTGATCACACTAGTAATATTCGGGTTAATGAGCTACAGGCAACAAGTCACAAAGACAAAACAATCATTCCAGATTATTTAAGGGAATAGAGAAAATGTAAAGTTTAAAGTATAAAATGCCAATCAATGGAACAGGAGCATTGGAGATCAGATTGTACTCAGGACACACATGGACATAAATCTAAAGATCTGACTGCAGCTTTTCTCCAGGGGGAAAGTGTCCGATGTGATGAAGCACCAGGAGGAGGAGACACTTTCAGAACATCAGCCAGAAGATAAAGAAGGAATGTGATTTTCAGTGTATGTGTATATATATGGATGTGTATGTGTACATATGTGTATATATATATATATATGTGTATGTACGTATATATACATATATATTTATATATCTATACATCTTATTTATCTGCCTCTTTTCTTATTATATTTTTCTTTAAATTCTGTTATTATATTTATATTTTTTATTCTCCTTTTTTTTACCCCTTTTTTTATTCCTTCATGCCGGACCGTCGTCAAACGCATTTCACTGCATGTCGTACCCTGTATGTATGTGTATGTGACAAATAAAATTTGATTTGATTTGATTTGATTTGACTTTATTGGGTAGGAAGTGAATGAAGAAGGTTTTCTGTCTTTTTTCATCAGAAACGTGGAGGAAATGTTGTTGTGTAAGGAACTGCTTTGTAAAAGTCACAGTGGGAGAGAAATCCTCCTGAGACTGAGTCTAGAAGAAACTCCCACAGGTGGATGGGACTCAGGTGTGTGTTTATAGCAGACCTACAGGACCGAGTCATTTATTCCTCTACAATATTCTTCTACACGTACAGATCCCTTCATTCCTTTCTCCTCTTTAAGAGTTAGAACTAGAATCAATGATCTACTGTTTCTATTCGAATCCCCCCTTACTGAGTGATCTGCACTTCTTCTGATCTGAAATGGAGCTCCTGCATTGTAGATACAGTCCTGAGGAGAACACATCAGTCGTTCTTCACGTGAAACACTGCTCACGTCACACGCCTCACCTGCTCATACACGTGTTACATCATCTCATTAAGGTGTAATAACCTGTCCTGGGTTCCAGCTGTAGCTCCTGCAGTCACCATCATCTCCTGCTGCTGTGGATAAAAATAAAAACCATCAACATGAACAAAGACTTTTATTAACTTCAGACTTTATCAAATGTTGGTGTGAGTCCATTTCTCTGTCCTGCTTTATTGTCCACCTGTGCAGTGCTGATGCTGGTGTTGTGTCTCCTCAGCCATGAAGTTCTTCAGCCTTCATCACTGTGTCCTGATCTTCCTCACCCTCATCTTCACCACTGGTAAGTCAGAGTACACTCACACTGTACACTGTACACTCACACTGTACACTGTACACTCACACTGTACACTGTACACTCCTACTATACACTCTCACTGTATACTCTCACTGCACACTGTACACTCTCACTACATACTGTATACTCTCACTGTACACTGTCACTGTACATTGTATACTGTACACTGTACACTCTCACTGTGCACTGTACACTCCTACTGTACACTCCCACTGTAAACTCTCACTGTACACTCCTACTGTACACTCTCACTGTACACTGTCACTGTACATTGTATACTGTACACTCTCACTGTACACTGTATACTCTCACTGTGCACTGTACACTCTTACTGTACAGTCTCACTTTGCACTGTACACTCCTACTGTACACTCTCACTGTATACAGAAAATAAAATTACAGTTCCTTTGTTTTACAGAATTAGTTTTTCAAAATAAATGAAAAGTCAGTTTACAATAAGAAATGCGTTTTCTCAGAACACTCCACTGTGATTAAGCTTCACGACACCAATAAACTGCAAACGACTTGTGTTTCTATAGTAACTTCTGCACACAGATTCAAGCAACAGCAGCCCTGAGTAATGATGTGAAAAGAACAAATTTAGAGGAACATTGAGAGGTTAAAAATGAGTGAACAGAAACATGTGGTTTTATTGAAGCTCTGGTGATCTGCTCTGTCTGGTTACACAGAACATTTTCCTCTTTTAAGTAAACAAACGTTAGGAGACATTTTAAAACCCACCATGCAGCTTCTGCAGTGAAGTTCCTGGTGGGCAAATGCTGAAAGAAGGCGTGTGTGGAGCTCCACTGTACACTGCAAGCCGGTCAGCAACAGCTGCAAACCTGCACAGGAGCAACTGGAAGCTCTTTATTTTTGGTCTGTTCTAGTGATATGAGACTGAGATCATATTTACAATCACACTGAGATCTTTAAAACGATACCAAACATGTGAAGGTAAAATTCATACATTCCTAAAATGTAATTATTACAGAATGTAAGTAAAGTCACCTTTCTACAACCGGCCACATCTCCAGGAGGGAAAGAGGGGGCTCAAGGACAGGTGAGAGGACATCTGAAGAAATATCTTTCTCTCCTCAGATTAAAGAGACTGCACGCAGACGCACTTCTGAAAAAATCTGCAGAAAACAGACAGAAAATCATCCGGTTACTGATCACACATTATAAACAAAAACGTCTGGTTGTGATTTTTGGCTGGTCACCCGGTGCCTCCCTGCACATGGGGAACATCGAGCTTTAGGACAATCTGATTTTGAAATCCTGGAATTAACTTGATATCTTTGTCACTATGTGACGCGTCAGTGCAGATGTTCTGATCATGTTTGGGGGCACGTGCTCTTTCTCACAGTCTTTCTCTCATATACAGGGAGTGCAGAATTATTAGGCAAGTTGTATTTTTGAGGATTAATTTTATTTGAGGATTTAATTTGAACAACAACCATGTTCTCAATGAACACAAAAAACTCATTAATATCAAAGCTGAATATTTTTGGAAGTAGTTTTTAGTTTGAGCTATTTTAGGGGGATATCTGTGTGTGCAGGTGACTATTACTGTGCATAATTATTAGGCAACTTAACAAAAAACAAATTTATACCCATTTCAATTATTTATTTTTACCAGTGAAACCAATATAACATCTCAACATTCACAAATATACATTTCTGACATTCAAAAACCAAACAAAAACAAATCAGTGACCAATATAGCCACCTTTCTTTGCAAGGACACTCAAAAGCCTGCCATCCATGGATTCTGTCAGTGTTTTGATCTGTTCACCATCAACATTGCATGCAGCAGCAACCACAGCCTCCCAGACACTGTTCAGAGAGGTGTACTGTTTTCCCTCCTTGTAAATCGCACATTTGATGATGGACCACAGGTTCTCAATGGGGTTCAGATCAGGTGAACAAGGAGGCCATATCATTAGATTTTCTTCTTTTATACCCTTTCTTGCCAGCCACGCTGTGGAGTACTTGGACGTGTGTGATGGAGCATTGTCCTGCATGAAAATCATGTTTTTCTTGAAGGATGCAGACTTCTTCCTGTACCACTGCTTGAAGAAGGTGTCTTCCAGAAACTGGCAGTAGGACTGGGAGTTCAGCTTGACTCCATCCTCAACCCAAAAAGGCCCCACAAGCTCATCTTTGATGATACCAGCCCAAACCAGTACTCCACCTCCACCTTGCTGGCGTCTGAGTCGGACTGGAGCTCTCTGCCCTTTACCAATCCAGCCACGGGCCCATCCATCTGGCCCATCAAGACTCACTCTCATTTCATCAGTCCATAAAACCTTAGAAAAATCAGTCTTGAGATATTTCTTGGCCCAGTCTTGACATTTCAGCTTGTGTGTCTTGTTCAGTGGTGGTCGACTTTCTGCCTTTCTTACCTTGGCCATGTCTCTGAGTATTGCACACCTTGTGCTTTTGGGCACTCCAGTGATGTTGCAGCTCTGAAATATGGCCAAACTGGTGGCAAGTGGCATCTTGGCAGCTGCACGCTTGACTTTTCTCAGTTCACGGGCAGTTATTTTGCACCTTGGTTTTTCCACACGCTTCTTGCGACCCTGTTGACTATTTTGAATGAAACGCTTGATTGTTCGATGATCACGCTTCAGAAGCTTGGCTATTTTAAGACTGCTGCATCCCTCTGCAATATATCTCACTATTTTTGACTTTTCTGAGCCTGTCAAGTCCTTCTTTTGACCCATTTTGCCAAAGGAAAGGAAGTTGCCTAATAATTATGCACACCTGATATAGGGTGTTGATGTCATTAGACCACACCCCTTCTCATTACAGAGATGCACATCACCTAATATGCTTAATTGGTAGTAGGCTTTCCAGCCTATACAGCTTGGAGTAAGACAACATGCATAACGAGGATGATGTGGTCAAAATACTCATTTGCCTAATAATTCTGCACTCCCTGTATTAATATCAAGTCCATCCAGCACTCAGGGGGACAGAGGAGAGTTTAACACTTGCAGGAGAGTGAACCTGAACACTTCTCAACCAGACTACAAGCTTTTACATCATAATGTAAAGCCAGAAGTCACACTAATCATGAGTATAGAGAAATGCACTTTTTTTTCCTGACGGGTGTGTGAAGATTTATTTGATGAAGGTTTGATTAAAAGCCTGTAAATAGTTTAAAAGCGACGGAAATATTTTTGGTTCTTTGATCTTCACACACACTTCACGTTGCTGCATATTTTATTTATTTATTCTGAGTTGTTGTTGGGTCTAAATCAAATTATTATTAAAATGTTATTTATACTAATAATAATAAAAAAACACTTTTTTTTCCAATTTCTTTTAAAACATGTTTTAGCCAAAAATAAAATAGTGCTTTGATCTTCATTCATGCACTTTACTCAACATGTGTTTCTGCATTCTGCAATTTTGTTATTTGACCTAAAAATGTAAATAATGTAATAATAGTCAAATGTTTGTTCATATTTAAATTGATTTTTTGATAAAAAAAAAAGAATGTATTAAGCAGAATTTTAAAAAGTGCTCTGTTCTTCATTGATGCATTTGCTCAACCTGCATTTATATAGTATTAAAATATATAATTCTTTTAATGACTTTTTTCAACCATTAGCCAAAAAAAAAAAAAAGAATCAAAAATGACTCTTTGGTGAAAAAAGGTTCCTGACCCCTGCTGTACTCTCACTGTACATTACACCCTCACTGTATACTCTCACAGTACAGTTACATTTACAGTTAAATACAGTTACAGTCTTCATACTTATATATTTGATATAAAGTGTTTATTCTCTCTTTCAGCTCCTGCATCAGCTGATGAATGTACTACATGGGGGAGACTTCATCAGCCTGTGACTCTCACTTGTAAATATAATTGTGCACCTCGTGTGGCCAAGTGGTCTGACCTGAAAACTCGATCAGTCTATGCTCAGTGTGATAACACATCATGCAGCTCACATAAAGAGGGATATAAGATGTCACATGATCAGTACGTGAAGGGAGATCTGTCTCTCACCATCACTCCAGCTGATTACAGTAAGAGGAACAAATACGCATGTGAATGTGGGACCACAGACGTCTCTCTACAGCATCTCAGGATACTGAGTAAGTGTCTTTATCTCTTCTACTGCTCATTCCACTTTCACTCAGAGTTATTAGTGATTCCACTCAGAAAAGCTGCAGACTTGTGGAGCAGTGAGACACTTAAACTTCTGCTCTGATTGACCATCAGATTCTCTTTTTTTAAACACCAATACAGTGATACAGAAATGATATATTACTGACCTCCACATGCTTCCTGACCAGATTATTTTACCTTTTATATCAAATTAATACTAATAAAAACAAATAGTGTAATAGTAAATCTGTATTTGTATTTAAATCAGTTTTAAATCACTCAATTTAAACAAATTCTAAACTTGTGTGTATACAATTTATCCTTTGTTTTAATATCGATTATTGTAGCAGACAACAGCACAGAGAACCAAAATGTCAGACATGTTCTTTATTTCTGCACTCGCCCCGCCCCAATCCCTACAACACATGACAGTGTATCAGGCTGGTCATTTCCAGACAATTCTCATATCATGACATCCTTAATTTAAATATTATATATTATATTTTATAGAAGTTAAAGTTAAAGTTAAACACACATCACACTCTCTCACACTCACGTACACACACACACGCACACACAAAGGTTTATGAGAATGAAATGAAAGAGAAATGAAAATGGTCTCAGGCTTGAGCTCTTGGAGGTGATCCTACGCTGCATCCTGAATCATCCTATTTCTCTTCACTTCATCCAGAGCTTTAATCTCTGCACTGTGAGTGAGAACTTTCAGGAACTGTTCTGGTGTTTGTGGTGTTTGGGTTGTTGAATAATCAGTGTTGATGTGTCGGTGGTCCAGTAGACTATGTGTGTGATTGGGGTCTTTGAGAAACATCAGAATGTTGGAGGTCCTGCAGGTGTATTTAAGGGGATCTTGTGGACACTGAGGGGTTTGTAGGACATGCAGATTTCTACAGGATTTTCTACCAGTAGGTGAAACTGTGATAAATTATGTATTATCAGTTTTAGAAAAATACAGAAACAATCAGTTACATTTAACAAAATGCATTTATAATCTACATTTATAATTAGAATTCATTTACATTATAAAAATAATTATTTATTTTTAATTTCTAATAAAACAAACAGATCTTCTCCAGAAATGACACTTTTGGGATTCAGTGGAAAACCTCACAAACACAATTAAAGGTCACCTGGAGGTCACTAGTGAGGGAACTGATCAGAGACTCGCCCATTTTACAGGTTTAATCATGAAGCTCCTCCAGTTCACTGAAACCATTCACTCCCTAAAACTCCCACAATGCACCAGAAAACCCAGAGATCATCAGTGCTGCTGCATTTAACTGTGAGAAGGTTTATGAATTAAAGTTGTTATTTCTTCACATGAGTTTGGGGGGAAACTGTTTCCTCTACGTGTATCTTTATTCTCCATAAAAACCTACTGGAGAAATGCTGCTTTTACTCTTCAATCATTTATATTTAACTCTGAATGGAGTCTCCAGTTATAGAAGATTTAGATCCAGATGCAGATCCAGATGTAGATCCAGAGAGGCATCACAGAGAGCTGTATCCGTTTGATCTGTTTTATTCAACAGGAAACTCAGATTAATGTTTTCCTCTTGGTATCAAATGTAGAAGTGTGTAAATCAGCACAGAATTTCCTTCAATCTTCTGATCTTCACTAAAGTTCCAGAAATGATGAGACGGGGTGGAGACAAGGAGCAGAAGCTGTATATTAATACAGGGGAGCAGTGATGAGACGGGGTGGAGACAGAAGGAGCAGAAGCTGTATATTAATACAGAGCAGTTGTGAATGAATAGACATGAACACAGGGAGCAGTGATGAGACAGGGTGGAGACAGAAGGAGCAGAAGCTGTATATTAATACAGAGGAGCAGTGATGAGACGGAATCCAAACAAGGATCATTGAATCAGTGGATTGAACTTGAGTTTAAATGAAATCAGTTTTATTTGTGAATCATTCTTTCTGCTTTTATCAACCAGTTTCTCCAATTCATTTAAATAAACCGACTGGAACGATTAATTATTACACCAATCTCATTATTATTATTACGACACATTTTTATTAAACTCAGTGTAAATATAAATTGATTCCATACAGTAAGATTTTTTAAATCTTTATTCATCACTAGTTTTATTGCTGCTTGGTGATTTCCCCTCTTCTCTGGAGCTCAGTGTTGCTCCATTACTATTGAATAAGAGAGATTCTAGAAAATACTGTTTCATCTTATATTAATACAGGGGAGCAGCGATGTGACGGAATCCAAACAAGGATCATTGAATCAGTGGATTGAACTCGAGTTTAAATGAAATCAGTTTTATTTGTGAATCATTCTTTCTGCTTTTATCAACCAGTTTCTCCAATTAATTTAAATAAACCGACTGGAACGATTCTTTATTACACCAATCTCCTTATTACGACACATTTCAATAAACTCAGTGTAAATATAAATTGATTGCATACAGTAAGATTTTTTAAATCTTTATTCATCACTAGTTTTATTGCTGCTTGGTGATTTCCCCTCTTCTCTGGAGCTCAGTGTTGCTCCATTACTATTGAATAAGAGAGATTCTAGAAAATACTGTTTCATCTTCCAGCATCTGATGAGTAACTGATAAAACTTTAATTTGATGTTTATTAAAACAGCTTCATACGGGCTTCAGAATCAGAACACAAACAGGGAACATAAATCAGCTTTTTATGTAAACTGGGTGATTTGTTCACTGTTCTGTTCTGTTCTTCACGTTTCTGCACAGTATTTTCCCTCATGCTGTACTGAGAAGAAGGAAGCTGTAAGCATTGATTCTGTGTAAGAGAGCAGGCTGGTCAGAGGATAAAGTCCATGGTGTGCTGTGTGTGGAGTCAAATCCCCTGGCACATGTAGAGTCTGATCATACACCATCTCACATCTGCTGTAGAAGCTGTTCACAGATCCAGCAGCACCCAAGGTCACTCCATCATCTGCCGTCTAGACAGGCCGTCAGACTGGTCTGAAGGTGCCTCAGCTATAGTCTACCTTCTAGTTCAATCCTCTGTGGTCAGAATTTGAGTAAATCCACAGGAGGGTGGAAAAGGACCCACCAGGTCAGTGTGAACATGCTCACAGCGTCATTCAGACACCTCGAAACACAGTGGTGCTTTGATATGCCATTGCACTTCTCACGTGCTGACATGCTGAACACAAGCTGAAACCCAGTTCCAACATCCTTTTCCAAACCGTGCTACATAAAAATGTACCATCCCCAACATCTCCTGTAGTTTTTCAGTAGGGGGAGCAGTGGGGAAAGTCTGCAGTGGCTTAAACTTTTGATGGGGGTGTAAACACCCTCTCGCTTGTAATCTGATGGCCAAGAAAGTCATTCAAACCAAATTGAACCTTGCTGGGGTTCATTATTAAGCCGTGCTGGCTGAGGTGAATGAACAGAGATTGCAGATGTTCTAGCTGTTCTTCCGAATCATCCAAATATGCAAATAAAACAAATCAAGGCCTTGTTGGATTGAGCCCATCATTGTTAGATTTTTATCATGCCCAAACGAAACTTAATTCGTGGAGAGGTTTTCCATACGATCTGCGATACCCGTAGGCCTTTCTGAATTCAGGGAAGAATCACACCGCACACAGCAAATGCTTCCTCTTCAGTTTATTGCAGGCGGCAGAACGTATATATACACATACAGAGAAAAGGCTGTCCTAAACTTGTTTCCTGTTTAGACAAGAGGATATACTAGCCGGAGATGTGTGAGCCCAGATAAGACTCCCTGTTTACCTTACAGACTAACATCGTAAATATTCTATAGACACTGAGCAGACAAAGGAATGTGTGTGAAACAGTGTGAAAACCGTCCTAACACTAACAATCATTTACTGAAAAATGTGTGTTTCTGAGGCCAAAGGGCATCTGTAAGAATTCTCCACGGCCGTGCAGGGAAAGTGAACAGCGTAACTCTTTCAGTCTCTGATAAACTTCATGTCTTTAACATGTTCTTCAGTGTAGAAGATTTATCACCAGTAGGGGATTTTCAGGTACGAGTGGCTGTGGAGCTGCTGAGGGCTACCTGTCATCTGTGGTGATGTTCAGTAATGTGATCTGAGTCTCAGCTCCAGTGAAACACACAAACCACAGCTTTAAAGATTCAGCAGCAGTGACATCACAATTTTATTTTATTTTTTTATTGTTCTGAGTCACTAATGTTACTTTTGTGCTTCTAAAATACACAGAAGCTGAATTTCAACTGAAAAAACTGTAAAATCAGCAGGTTGGGTTTCATTTTTACTACTAAAGCATGAAAGCATCTAAACAGCACAACAACAACAACTCTCTTAAAGGAGAAACTACCTTACAACTAGTGTTGTGCTCGTTACTAAGAAATAGTAACTATTTACAGTTACTCGTTACTTCATTCAAAAATTATCTCAATTACTTTGTTGATTATTTACACTATAAAGTAATGCGTTACTGTTAAAAGTAACTTTTTAGTTACTTTTTTAAAGAACCTTCTTTAATGTTCTCATTAATGCTCTTTTATATGTTCTGATCTACACAAACACAAAACTGACTTAAACACAGAGTAATTTATAAACACTATTGTATTAAAGTCAGAGCAGCACACACTGAATATCTCACAAGCATTTCTGACATAAAGAACAAAACAAGCTGAATCATAAATTCACAATCAAACACTAAAGTGGCTTCTGCTGTTGTGTTGAGCTCTTAAACATGTTCCTTTCACAGCTGAAGGATGAAAACTATCAACAGTGTAGAACAGAACACCGGGTTAGTGCAGAGCTTCTAGCTCCTCAGGCATGGAGGTCCTGGAGGAGCTTCAGCAGATTGGAGATGCTGTTTATCGCAGTGGATACGAGCTTCGAACCAGAAAGACACAACTTACATTTAACTTAAAAGTTTTTGTCTTTATGCTCAACTAAAGTGAAATAATGATCATATCTCCACATTGAGAAACTCGTCTTCCTCTCGCCTCGACTCGCCATTACTGCTACACAGACCTGATTAAACGGAGACACGCCCACAGAGCGTCTTCTTCCTGTTTACAGTGGTGTTTATCCTCCAATCCTACAATGCGTCTCTGCTGTAAGCAGGTCAGACTGTAGTCTACACTTCAGCCCAAATTCACTCATTTAATAAAGTAACGGGTAACGAACCACACACTAAAGGAGTTACTTTATTTAAAAACTAACGTGTTACAGTTTTAGTTACTGTCAAAAGTAACTGCGTTACAGTAACGCGTTACTGCCCAACACTGGTTACAATTATGTGTATGTGTGTGTGTGTGTGCAGTAACATGGTTCTGGTTTATTGTTCTGACTGTGTGATTCACTACACTGGAGGTTCAGTGTTCATTCCAGCTCACACTAAAGATCTTTCAGAACCCAGGCGTGTTTCCCAAACATCCTCCTGATCCTACAGAGACACATCACACACTGTACACCTGCTTATAGCTTCTTCTTCTCCTCCTTCTTCCTGCAGTCTCTTATAGAGATTGGCTGATAAGTTTTTTCTCTGCCTGGTGCTGATGCTGGTGTTTAGAGATCAGAGCAACTGATGGTTGATATTTGATGGCGATTTTTTTTTGACGATATTTTTCTTTTTTTCTTTCTTCACCTCATAAAAACAGGAAATTAATAAGATAATAAGGAAGTTCTTCTCCACCTTCTGTGCCCCTGACCTCTCACTGCTATGCAGCTTAGAGTAGCTGACTGTCTGCTGGTGAATTTCAGAAGGTTCTGATACGAGATCCCCTGCTTCTGTTCGCACAGCATGCATAAATCCTTTCTGTCCATTCTTTTGGTCTAAACTAAAAAAAACTTTTATTTTTATTTAGATGCACTTCGAACAGAAAGACACTTAGGTGAGAAAGACGGAACAGTGGTTAATTTAGTCCAACAACAAGAACTTGGTCTCTCTCATTCTAAGTTATACACACAATCACAATTATGAATGTTAGCATCAAGAACAGGACCATGATTAACATTAACACTCTCAAGGATATATGTTTTCCTTTCTCCTTTCTACATCTACCAAAAAGTCAGGGGCAGGGGGAAAAACTCAAAAAGGCCAAACAAAGAGAACAGGATTTTATTTTTTCCCCGTTCCTCTCTCTTTTAAATATAATAGAAATGGTTGCCAGGTGGTGTAAAACTTTTCCATAATACCAAGTAATGTAAATCTGATCATTTCTATTTGAATAAACCGAGACAGGTCATGTATCTGTAACCGGTCACGTTCGGTTCTCACCGCTGCTCGTGATCTCTGCGTTGTGTTGTGGAATGACGAGTCTTTACAACTTTGTTGCATCAGTACTGGAGAGTTTATTGTCACCAACACTCAACAATACTGGATGGAATACAGAAAGAAACAAAATAAACGTAGCTGCTTGGTCAGCTTTACCACCTCTCCTCAGTATGCACAAAGTAAACTCATAAAGCAGAAATACAAGTTTCATTAAACAAATTATAAAACATTAGAAGTTACTGTACCTGAATGGAATACAGAAAGAAACAAAAACGTAGCTGCTTGGTCAGCTTTACCACCTGCACAAATCAAATTGCAGCCATTAGCTCACTAGCATCACTAAACCTAGCCAAAGCACATGCTTATTCGGCTCGCTATATTTATCAAATAAGACGTTTAATCCTCCCCATCCATCCACAAATCACTTTACATATCACATATTACATTATTAACACTTAACAATAACATTTGAACATGTTATGAGTGAAATTTAAATGTGTAAAACTTTTTTTGTAAGTAATCCCAGGAGAACACTGCTAACAGCTTACCTCTCCTCAGTATGCACAAAGTCAACTGAGGAGCAGCGCGCGCTTCCCGAATGACGTCATGACATAGCACAGCTTAATCACAAGAAAAAAAACACTTCCGCCTAAAATAGAACTAATTTATTTACACATGACATAAAACAAACAAATTAAAGCAAATAAAACAAATAAGAAGGATTATTAGTGAAATGCATATATTATCATTGTAAATATACATACATGAAAATTAACATCAGTCACACCTCCAATGAGAAGAACTGGGTGGGTAAAGATTCTTCCACTTCAGTAATTTAAGTCTCTTTGCTACTATAAAACAAAAGCAAGCATGTTTGATTGTAAGGATGACAAGGATGGATTTGTGGGGTTGGGTTCAAATAATGCTATTAGAGGACACGGTTTGATATCTAAAATGAAGTATTCAGGGATTGATTTAAATATTGATGTCCAGAAAGATGTCCGATCCGGGCAAAGCCAAAATGGATGATGATGAGTAGCCGGAGTAGTCTTTGTCCAATACACTCTATGCAACAATTTAAACTGTATTAACGAATGACGGGCACATATAGAGGAGGAATGTACACGACCAAGGGCCTTGGACCATTCCTCATCCGTGGAATTATAATTAAGGTCCGATTCCCAGTTACTCTTTATTTTAGAAAACAATGAAAAGCCTGATTGAACAACAAATGAAAACATTTTTTTTATAAATATTAGAGACAGTACCCTTACAAAGTTTTGTTTCTAAAACTCGATTAATCTCTTGTTTAGGAGGAGGGTGCGGGAAATGAGAGGATGTGTTCCTTACAAAATCACGAACTTGAAAATATTGGAAAAAATGAGTTTTAAGAAGGTTGAATTTTTCTGACGGGTAGGAAAATGTGACAAATGTATTCTCCTGAAAAAGATCATTAATGTTTACAATGCCCCTTCTAAACCACAGCGCAAAGGATCCGTCCGAAATAGAGGGTAGAAAGAAGGGGTTTTTGTATATAGGAGACAGACCTGATGCTGCCCGGAAACCAAAATGTTTTCTAAATTGTTTCCAGATTTTAAGGCTTTGTAGAACTAAAGGATTAGAGGAGTAATTGGATGTCTTCAATGCTAATGAAGAGCATAATAAAGCATGCAGAGGCACACGAGTACTCAACCCATGCCAGAACGCACTGGCACAGGCCATAGTGTGACTGGCTCCAGTAGAGGATACTATGGATATTTGCTGCCCAGTAATATATTAAAAAGTAAGGGAGTGCAAATTAGAGATGAGCCGGATACACGGCTGAACAAGTATCCGGTACGGATAAAGCACTTGTGACGAGTATGAGTATTATACAAGTAATACGAGTGAATATCTGTGCTCGGATTGAATAAAAATCCTCATTGGGTATCTGATTGTGTCAGCGTTCTGTGATAAGCTCATCACAGCGCACCGCCCCTACACACATACAGATCCCGCCCTGCTCACTTACAGTCACACACACACACACAACACACACACACACTCACAGTCACACACACACACAACAGCTCTCTGTCTCTCCCTCAGTCACTCGGGTTCTACACACGGTCTTTTCCGTTAACGTTTAGGGTTTCTTCAGCTTTTTACTTCGGTTGTAACGTTAATAATACGTACTAACTAACCAGTAGAGTTCTGGTAAACGTGGGTTCATTCAGATGTGGTGTTTGCTTGGTAGAATGCGACTCGCATTGCGTCTCTGCCTGTCGGAGATTTTTTCTTTTTTAAACCTTCAGCTGTCTCTTACCAGTAACCAGACACTGAGTGTCTGAGACATTTTTGCTGTATTTCATACAAAAATAAAAGTAGTAAGCTAGTGTTTTAAATATTACAAATGAATTAAGCTAAATACACACTAGGGATGAGCGAGTACAGCTGTATCTGTATCTGTTAACCATATGAATTATCTGTATCGTGATCAAAACCATTGATCTGAAGCTCAATCCTGATGCTGTCCTGTAAATATTTTTCTAATCAGCAATAAATATAACAATTTCTGATCAACCCATATCAATTGCATGCTTAAAATAACATACCGGTTAAAGCCCCGCCCACTTCCGGGTTAGGCTCCACCCAACTCAAGTCAAGTCAAGTGGCTTTTATTGTCATTTTTACTATACACTGTGGTACACAGTACACAGTAAAAACGAAACAACGTTCCTCCAACGTTCCTTCCTTCCTACTCCACTCAGAGTGCAGATACAGATACAGATAATGCTGTACTCGCTCATCCCTAGTGCAAACCCACCTAGTTTTTTGGGCTGTTGAAGAAACGATTTTTGGATCCTTATTGGGCCTCCATTCCAAACATAATTAGATACTGCTTGATGTAAGGTTTTAAAAAATGTTTTTGGGAGAAAAAGTGGAATACTTTGAAACAGGAAAAGAAATTTGGGAAGAAGACTAATTTTTATGCTATTGATTCTACCTGCCAGAGAGAGTGGAAGAGTCGTCCATTTGACAAGATCTTGCTTGGTTTTCCCCAACAATGCAATAAAATTATGCTTAAATATTATCACATCTGTGTTATTGTTACTCCCAAGTATCTGAAGTAATTTAAATGGTAATGTTGATATTGGAATAGATCCTGCAGAAGAATTAATTGGGAAAAGCTCACTCTTGTGTAAGTTTAATTTATAGCCAGAGACACCACTAAACTGATTCAAGGTATCTATGACATGTATCTAAGACGTAGGGAAGAGAGGATTCTGGATCTGAAACATACACCACTATGTCATCCGCATAAAGAGAAATCTTTTGTTTATTTCCTGCTCTAATAATACCAGTGATATTGTGGTTATTACGACGGGAGATCGTGAGAGGTTCTATAGCTAAAGCAAACAGAAGAGGGGACAGTGGGCGAACCCTGTCTGGTGCCACGGTAAAGAGTAAAATAATCTGAGCTAACACCATTTGTTCTCACGGATGACAAGGGAGAGGAATATAAGATTTTTACCCAGGACACAAATCTATCACCAAATCCGAATTCTAGTGTAAAAAATAAATAGTCCCACTCAACTCGATCGAATGCCTTCTCTGCATCCAGAGAAACCGAGGCATCAGGCATAGAAGAGTCAGATGAAGTGTAAATTAGTACCTCACCACCTCAGCCGACATGTCCGGGAAAATACAAATCACCACCACATTGAATTCCAGAAAACCCCGTTCACGACTGAGCTTTAATATAAGTTCTTTAGTTTGATAATGGTGGAGTCGGACAAGCATATGCCTTGGATACGCGTTTGGTTGTGGTTTCTGACCAACGCGGTGCGCGCAATCAATTTCTAAGGGCCTCATGAAGGCGCTACTCCCGAACAAGTCTGAAAAAAACGAGGTCATGAAAGCCTCCGGTTCAGTTGTAGCCGTAGCGTTAGCGATGGCTGCTTGCTCGTTTCACGATTCAGTCAACATTTCTGCGGTATTTCATCCTTGCTTTCCCACTTTTGGCATTTTTCCTTGAAGATATGTCACAGATAGACTTGTTTATGGGTATATTGCTGGAAATAATTAAGATTGCTGAAAAAAAAAAGATGAATGTTCACAGAGAGACTTCCACCTTTGTCTAATCACCACGAGGCATACCAGAAGCCCCTAAACTGAAGAAGAACTTAGAAGGAGCATCCATCTCAGCACCCCCTGTACTGCAGGGTCCAACATCATTTTTGGCCTTTTTATTTCTGAGGGCTTCAATATGCCCTTCAATTTCCTGTAGCCTCCAAACGCTGGAGTTCCACTATGTCTATCTCCTAGCATCTAGCATCTAGCATCTTCTAAAAGAGCAGTGTTAAAACACCAGTAGCTGCTCTTAGGTTTTATGTTTTTCTTACTGATGGTGCACTGAACCATGCAGTGATCTGAGATGCCTACTGGAAAAAAAAACACTTAAAACAATAAAACTGATCTAATCTTTCCAGGTGGAGCGTGGTGTCTATGCAGTGAGTCCACGTGTTCTGTGTCTGTTTCTTATTAAAGTTTCTCCAAATGTCACAGAGATCATAAGTCTCCATCATCTCCTACAGACGCTTACGGGACGCTGTATGAGGTTCTGCATGATTTCTGTCCATACTGTCTAATGTACAATTAAAATCTCCTCCCAAAACTAAAAACTCTGCAGTTTAAAATCACATTATTGAGTTTGTGTAAAAACTTCATTCTCTCCACTGCACTGGTAGCGTCCACACAGATACACACTAAAACCTCATTCTCATCAAAACATTCACTTTTAAAAGCCTCTTAAATGTTTAACATTTCTTCTACAGTGTAAGTGTAAGAAACAGGAATAAATTGTGAGTAAAAAGCATTAAAACACCACTAAGATACTTAAAATCACCATCCCGTCCCACTCCTTCACCCAGTCAGCAGCATTACTGCTGTCGCTGTGGGTCTCCTACAACATAACAACATCCACACCCTTCTGTCTTATAAACTCATACAGCTCTGCTCTCTTTCCATAATCCCTCCATAAGCTCTCTTTCCTTTACTATTAGCTTTTTAACCTAAAGATGGAGTTTTTTTAACGTAAAAGCTCCTTCTCTTCTAAAGTGCTTTATATCGTTGACAAACTGCTTGCGGTCCGAGAAAAACTCCTCAACTACTATGTTCTTCTGCCACTGGGTGGTTCTTAAAAACTCTTATGTCCTCTTATGTCAGTGAAGATGCAATGTCTAATTCAGATTCAGCAGGTTCAGCTGCTTCTTGCTTCTTGGTTTAGTGTGTGATGTCTTCAGTATTTTGGAGTAGACTATAAATAAATGGAGGGTAAAAGCAGGATGTTCAGGATCTCGTGCTTTTCTACAGTAATGAGCTGCTTTTCAGATGTAGTTCAGGTCAGTGATGATCATCATCTCTAGTGCTGGTGGAGCAGATCTTCTCTCTTTCCTCTTTACCTCCACATGTAGTGTTCCTGAGATCTGGAGGTGTGAACTCCACACAGGAGATCTTAATAATGTGAAGGTGAAGTTCAGAAACTCCACTGCAGCAGCTGCGTAACTCGACTCTGAACACCAGCAACTTTCCTCCCGTAAATCCTGCTGTAACGTGTGTACTGTAGTTACGACTCGGAATAAATACAGCTGAATGTTTTTTCTCCTCAGCCGTGTTCTCAGCAGTTCAGATGAGTCCTGCTGAAGATCTGCTCCTGGATTTGTCTGTACCAGAGCCAGTGAAGGTGTTTTATAGAAGCAGTGATTCAGCTGATGATGAACTGATCTGCAACGTGACTCAGAGCTCAGCACAGTGTTCTTCTGAATACACATCCAGAACATCACTCCATCACCCACAGCTCACACTGAGAGGAGTGACGTCCAGTGATAGTGGAACCTACACCATCCAGAACACCGAGTATAACGAGGACATCCATGTGTACAACATCTCAGTGACAGGTACGTCTCAGTGCGACAGGTACGTCTCAGTGCGACAGGTACGTCTCAGTGCGACAGGTACGTCTCAGTGCGACAGGTACGTCTCAGTGCGACAGGTACGTCTCAGTGCGACAGGTACGTCTCAGTGCGACAGGTACGTCTCAGTGCGACAGGTACGTCTCAGTGCGACAGGTACGTCTCAGTGCGACAGGTACGTCTCAGTGCGACAGGTACGTCTCAGTG